>JABCIY010000252.1:0-234340 GCA_014298035.1 Pseudocercospora fuligena | reverse complement strand
AATTCTAATACTTGTCGAGCTGAGGAGGGCCGACAGGTATAAATGGATCATAAAGTGCAACAGAAGCTACAAGGAGTAGTAGGGGCAAAGTAGGAACAGCAAGTGTGTTGTTGTTATCTACAGGTTGGAGCTGAACTGAAAGGTGTCAGCTTGGACTAGTCACATGACCATTATCATGTAATCCAGTCTGCCTTGGCATCCGTTGCCAGGTTACCAACTGGACTGTATATTCTATACTCTACACATCTCAGAACTCAGTCAGAACAGTTGGTCTCTGAGTCCAATCCGAACAAACATATGCAATTCAGAATTTCAATCAGCCAATCAGATGCAGTGGTCTCCTGGTTGGCACAGTGTATCCAACCAGCAAGGTTCAATTCCTTGATCTGGAATCAATGTGGTAGAACAAATCCCAATGATCTGTTTCTATCACATTCTTTTGTCTTTCTTTTGAACCACTGTATCCTGCTTGCATTCATATTCAGGAAAGATTCAGGTCAGCCAATCAGGTGCAATGGCTTCCAGATTGGCACAGTGTATCCAATCTGCTGAGTTCAATTCTCAGGCCTGGTATCTTGTTTGCTCAACGGCGTTGATCGCCTTTGAGCAGGCACTTTTGTTGCTTTTATGCAAGTTGTAATTGCCTTATGAATTGCTGGAACTGTGGCCCTGTTTTGGCTTAGTCAGGCCATCAGCTACCATCTCTTTTGTTGGAGTGTATTCCACTGCAATCTTTCTTTGCCACCAAAGATTTCTGACCTTGTTGAAGCTAATATCAATATGTTTTGATCTCTCATGGGTATGAGCATCTTTGACAAGAGTCAAAGCTGCCTGGTTGTCACCCATAATCTGAACAGGTCTGATTTCATTCACTGTATCAGAATTTCCTTTGATCAGTGGTTGAAATGAACATTCTCCCACTAACCATGCACAGTCCATCTCCCTTAGGAGTGCTGCAAGGAACTGAGATTGCTTTGCACATGCATTCATTGCCATGTACTCAGCTTCCATAGTTGATGTAGCAACTGACTTTTGCTTCTTACTCATCCAAGAAACTGGTGATCCACAGAGAAAAAGATGCTTCCAAGGATTGAGACTCTATCAGCTTTGTCCATTGCATAATCAGAGTCTGAATATCCAATCAGCTTTCCTCCTCCCCTTCTGAACATCAAACCCAGGCTGGGAATGATCTCAGGTATCTAGCCAGTTTCCTGAGTGCTTTTAGGTGTCTCTTGGATGGATCTGATGCATATGATCCAAGTCTTCCAAGGGCAAAAGCAATGTCAGGTCTTGTCATGGTCATTGGCCACATCATGTACCATTTTGGCTTTGTACTCTGTCTTGTCACATCTCTCTTCATCTAAGTCAGATTTCCTCAGACTCTCATAGTTGTCAAGAGGTGACAAGGTTGGGTGGGCCATTTCTTTGGTCATTCCAAACTTTGCAAGGCTTTCCTGGATATAATGTTCTTGGTCAAGCTTCAGAGTACCATTCTTTCTGTCTCTGGTAAGCTTCATCCCAAGAATTTTGGTTGGTTCACCCAGGTCTTTGATTTTGAACACCTTGCCCAGTTCTTTCTTGAACAAAGAACATCTTCCAGTTTTGGTGCTGCAATGGGAATGTCATCCACATGGGTTAAAACCATCAGGTTCCTGCCCTTGTGAATGAGCAAGCATGGGTCTACCTCTGATTGGTAAAACCCCATTTTCTCCAGCTTTGAGACACATAGCTTGTTCCAGTCTCTTGCTGCTTGTTTCAGGCCATACAAGCTCCTCAGGATTTTCAGAGCCATACCTTGTGGGATTTCCACTCCTGGTGGGGGAATCATGAAGATATCTTCCTGTAGGGTACTTTCAGTGAATGCATTGTTCACATCCACTTGGTGCAATTCCAGGTCTTTCTCACATACAGCAGCCATAAACACCCTGAGTGTGTCATGCCTTACTGTTGGTGCAAATGTCTCCTGAAAATCTACCCCAAATTTCTGGGAAAAACCCCTTGCAACCAGTCTTGCTTTGAACTTGTCAATTGCTCCACTGATTAGTCTCTTCACATCAAACACCCATTTTGAGGTAACCAGGTTTGCTCCTTTTGGTGGAACTACCTGATCCCAGGTATGGTTGCTTCCAAGTGCAATCAGCTCTTTCTGGATTGCCTCTTCCCACATGTGACCCCATTTTGGATCTTGTATTGCCTCTTGGTAGGTTCTTGGAATTGGAACCTCCTGTCTTTGTGCAATCCCTGGTGCAAAAGCAGGGAATGCAACCTCATAGACACACCCTAGAAGTTCTTCTGTCCAGTTCATACTTGGATCCAGGTCTTTCATCATACAGATAAAGGCTCTGTGATGTTTTGCTTCAGGGAGTTCTTCATCCTCTGATTCTCTTGGTCTTTTCTGCATAGTTGATCTTGTGGTCATACTATGAACTCTTTCTTCTCTTAACCCTTCATCAGAAATTGATCTTCTTCTCTTTGAATTCCCCTCCTGAGCCTGGACATTCTGGTTGTCTTGCTGAGGTTTCTCTTGGCTCTGATTAGGAGCCTGCTGTTTTTCATTCTTGTTTTCTTCTTCTGGATCAGCTATCACCTGATATTGCTTAATGTCCTTTGGTGGTGGAGGCAGTTGAACATGTAATGGTTTCAGATCCAGTTTCTCCTTTCTTGGTCTGCCAACTGGGTTTCTTGCTGGGCTTGGCTTGGCTGGTTGAGTCTGGGAACATTCAAGGTCATATCCCCTCCTTTCTCATTCTCAAACCAGACAGCATTGTTGTGAGCCCTTATAGCCTTCATGTCAGGCTCCCAGAACAGCCACATCTTGGATGTATCAGGCACATATCCAATGAACACAGCATTCTTTCCCCTGTTCATTAGCTTGTCTGATCTCATCCCAATTGGCTGAGATTTGGCATCCATATACACAACTGCTTTGCATCCCCAAACCCTGAAGTGTGATACAGAAGGTCTCTTTCCAGTGAAAGCTTCATCAGGTGAAACTTTGAATCCATCAAAATCTGGCCCATTTGGTAGGGCATTTCTTATAACAGTACAGGCATCCAATGCTTCTGGCCAGAATTCAACTGGCATATTTGAATCTTCAAGCATGGCCCTAACATGTTCTTCAGATGTCTGGATTGACCTTTCTACAACTCCATTTTGGATTGAGTTGTATGCCTCAGTTGTGTGGTAGGAGATTCCAGATTCTTTCTCCCACTGCTTAAGTAACGAAAGCAATTCCCTTGCTCCATCACTTCTTACTGCCTGAAGCTGATTCCCTGATTGCAGTTCAGCTTTTCTTTTCCATTCCTGCAGGGTGTCTGCTGCATCTTCTCTTGATTTTAGTGGACTGGTCCACTTCTTTCTTGAGAAGTTGTCAACAATCTCAAGCCACCATTTGAAACCAAGCCTTGAAACAGGCAATGGTCCACAGATATCAATTGAAACAAGGGAGAGCCTGGCAGGCTTCCTCTCAGTCTCCTTGCCTCTGTGTTTCTTCATCTTGGCTAGAGAACACACTCTACAAGGCTGATGCTTTGCAGGGACAGGAATTTTGTCCTTCAGGTCAGTTACTTTGTGAAGGTCTCTTACTAGTCCTTCTCCAAAGTGTCCAACTCTTCTATGCCACAGCTCCCACTGATCCTGGTCAGTCTGAGCTGCAAATGCACAGGCATTTTCATTCACTGAATCCTGGGGAATGCACATGTATGCAAGTTCATCCAGGTCTTGGCTGATTTCTTCAATGAATGGTACTCCTCCTGAAAGCCTTGTCTGGACAACTGGCCTTCCATCAGGTGAATGAAGTGTGAATTTTGGTGGTTGAACACCGAACTGCTTGCTGAATTGGTTCCAAGAAACAAGATTGACTCCAAGCCCAGGTACAAAGAGAACACCTTTCAATACAATCTGTTTGCCTTTCCTTCCACCCATTACTGCATTCCCAACATGTGTAGCTGTCAAGTAGCCACCCCCAACCTTGATCCACTTTTTCCTCTCGAGAGGCTTCAGGTCTCTGAAGAGTGATTCTTGGTCAGTCATGTGGGCAGAAGCACAAGAGTCAAGCAGCCATTCAGATAGCTTGTACTTGCCTTTTGCCTCCACAGTTGAATGAGCTACCTCATCAATATCTTCTTCCTCAGGTGGAGGAGATGATTCAGAGGATGCCTCTGCATCTTGTGCTGCATAGGCTTTCTTGGAAGATGGCTTCCTAGATCTCTTTTCTAGGGATTGTATCTTCAGGCTCAGTTTCTTCACCATCTCTTTCAGTTGCTCTTTGTCAGGTGAAGATCCCCTCCTGGCCCTGGATGGGGATTGTTTCTTTGCTATCCTGTAGCTCTGCTTTGGTCTGACAGCTGCTTTTGCCTTGTCTAGGCTGGGGCATTCCTTGACCCAATGCTTCCCTTCACACAGGAAGCATAATAGGTCTTTACTGCTTCCTGCTTGATAACCTCTCTTGGCAAACATAGCTGTCCCACTGTCTTCTTGCAATCTTGCTTCATGTGACTCTAGGAGCATAAGCACCTGGTCAGGTGTCATAAATGCTTGGGCCAGGATAGTATCTTTTGTACTCTGGTACTCAGATGGGAGAGCATCCAGGAGGTGTTTTATCTTCCTCTCTGGTTCTTTGTAGTGACTCTCCTTTGGGTCTATCTCAGCAATCCTTCTGCCAAGATTCCCAAGATGTACCCAAGCCTTCCTGATTGTCCATTCATCTGACATCTTGAAGGTAATGTACTCCCTCACAACTGCCATAGCGTGTGCAGTGTACACCTTGCTGTATTTGGACCTCATCTTTGTCCAAACATCTGTAGCATTCTTGTCCTCAAGGATTTCCTCTTGATCATCTTCAGAAAGACAGATAAACAGCTCATACCTGGCTGTTGCATTTGCCTTCCTCCACTCTGGGCTGTGCCTAGAGTGCCTGAGTCCCTGAAGAGTAGGAGTACTCTCTTCTGATGCTTGTGGTGTCCATGAGTCAGAGATGACCCAATATACATCTTTTCCTTCAAGGTTGTTCTCCTGGAGACTGAACCATATTCTCCAATTGTCTCTTGTCAAGATTGGTGCAGCCCTTCTCTTGCCAATTCCACCTTCTTGATCCATGATTTCTTCTGCAAATCAAACCCAAACAAACTCCAGAACCAAGCTCTTTCTTTACTCTGAAAATGACAGTTTCTGGATGGCTGTCTTCCTTGGTTGGCAGATCCCTGGCTCTGCTAGGCCTATCAGTTTTTTTGAGGTTACTGAAAACTTGGTACAGATTCCTGCTCTGTAGGGCAAATGACTTCCTCAAGTCCTTCCTGACTGTTACAAACAGGTCAGGGTATTGGCTGTACTGAGTGCTGAATCTGAGGCTTATCCAAAGGTGCTCAAAACTCAGGCTTATCTGTTCCCTTTACACTCTAGCAATCCAACATGCATTAATGAGTGTGCCTCACTAGGTTCTTTCACAACTTATATGCACAGGGCTTCTTTGTACAATGTGTGTGGGTCTACCTCGAGTCTCCCTCTCCTGTTTTGCCTCTTCCTTCTAGGACTGGACTTATAGGTTTAGGAGTAACCTGTACTGCTTTGGTCTTCTACCTTGTAGTTGCAAACCCGGGCTCATAACCTGTCGAGCTGAGGAGGGCCGACAGGTATAAATGGATCATAAAGTGCAACAGAAGCTACAAGGAGTAGTAGGGGCCAAAGTAGGAACAGCAAGTGTGTTGTTGTTATCTACAGGTTGGAGCTGAACCTGAAAGGTGTCAGCTTGGACTAGTCACATGACCATTATCATGTAATCCAGTCTGCCTTGGCATCCGTTGCCAGGTTACCAACTGGACTGTATATTCTAACAATACTATATATATAGTATATATAGGAATAGACCCTTATACCGTCTACCTACCGTAACGGACTCGGTAAGATACTATCGTCCGCTCCGTAGTAAGCGTAACTATAAGAAGCGTAACCTCGTTATCGCTACGCGTTATCGTTACTAGGTCGATAGTATATAGATTAGTTTAGCGACTTCTTAGTAATTTCTACTAGTATCGAGTCTTCTAGTTATATAAGCTTATACGATATTAGTTTAATAATAAATTAAGTAGATTTAATACTATTTTAATAGCTCCGTATACTTATTTAATAGATATTAGATATAATATTAAAAATAAAGCTAAAGTTTATTAGAAGATTAGTAATATAGCTAAATTTAAAGTATTATTAGTATTTCTTACTAATTTAATAACGTTAATATATATTAGAGGGCGGTAATATATAAGGTATATTACTATAGACCTATATTATACTTAGAAGACTATTTTACTACTTATTTAAGTATAAGAATATAGTATAGGATACTAGTAGAGTTAGTAGAGGTATATAATAGCTATAGATTATCTCCGCGATAGTATATAAAGCTATTAGCGTAGAATATACGCCTATACTTACTAGAACCGCTAGCGGCGGCTTAGGACTAAATATATACGTATTTAAGTAAGCGTTTAGTACTAGTATCGCTAGTAGTATTCGCGCTAGTATATATAATAATTCCTTCTCTTTCTTAGATCTCTTACGCTTCCGGCTCTTCTATATCGCGTCTACTAGCTATAGATTAATAGGGTAATAATATTACGATATAATACTATCCGCTAATAGCTTCTATAATAGTACTAGCTTCTTCGAAAGTATAACTTATTAGTTAGATTATTATTTATTAAAAGCGTATATAAATAACTTAGTAAACTAACGCCTTATATTATTACCTACTTCGTAGAAGATATAAATAGTATCTTAAATAATAGTAGTATATTTAACGTTAGTATTACTAAGGCCCTTATTATTATACTTCTACTCGAGTTTAAATATTATTTTATAGTAGTCGCGTATCTCTTTATAGATCTTAAGATAGTATCTATTATTAATAATAGCTAATACTAGTATATTAGTTTAAACGCGAGTACGTCGCTTACTAGTCTTATAGACCTCGAGTATATAGCCTTCGAATATAGTAATCTAGTACTACTAGTATCGCTCTTTAATAATAGTATACTAAAGTCGAATATAATATATCTAGAGATAAGAATATAGAACGCGCTATCTATAGAAGAAGCGATAGTTATATATTAGCTAACTAGATACGTTACTCTTAGTAAGAGCGATAGAGTTATTAAATATCGTATCGTTATTAGCGCGATTAATTTAAGCGCTAATCTTCTATTATATAGGCTAAGGTAGGTATAGAAAGTAGGTTCTAAACTTATTATCGTCGCCGTAAGCGAGTAGATATATATTAACTATCTACTAGTACTTAATAAAGTAAGAGTATAGTTCTTAGCTTATTAAAGCCTTAAAGATCTTTATTACTATACTAACTAGTAAGTAGTCTACTACTATAGGCGACTTACTATCTATCTTAAGATAACTATAGAAGTTCTTATTTATATTAGTTATTATATTCTACTCGACGATAGTAGATATATTTACTATATAATAGTAGTTTATCTATAGAGCGATATCCTTACCTATTTCTACCTCTAAATAGTACTTATTCTTCTTATAGTCGGTATTATAAGGTAGGCTCTTAATAGTAGCTTAGAGCGACTCTTTTATACCCTTAAGCGAGCGATAATAGATAATAGTAGCTTTAATATATTTACGTATATCTAAGTAGATCTTACTATCGAAGTAATAGTCGATAGTATACTATATATAGATATAATAAAGGAGGTATTTTATACTAGGAAATACTATTATAACTTTACGTCGTTTAGCTACTAAGTCGTTAGTAATAAAGTAGGTAGATTTCTATCTACTCTAGTAATATATTATATAAAGAAATATAGCGATAATATTACTATTATTAGTAGGAGATAGTATATAAGCGACTACGCGTATTATACTATATTTGTTCTTAATATAGATTATATAGAGGTACTAACTAAGACTATTAGTCTTATAAGTTATATCTATAAAGGCGATCGTTTAGTACTAGTAGAGGAGATCTAGATTATTCTAGATAGTAAATACGACGCTATATACGATCTTACTATTAATCTAACGCTTTACTAATACTATCTTATATTTCCGACTAGCTAATATAATAAATTAGTAAATATTATAATAAAAAACTAAGAATTAAAATAAAGGAATATTATAAAATCTAGGAATCTAGATTAGAGTTACTAAGCTATACTAGAAGCGGAGCTAAAGTATTACTATAGTATCTAAAATATTTTATTAGCTTAATACTAAGGCTCTATAGTACTACTACTTTAAGCGAGAACTTTAAGAATTTTAAAGATTTATAAGATTTTAGCTTTTTAGTTCTCTATTTAGAGGATATCGAGCCTAATATCTTCCTTAGTTTTAGGATCGAGATAAGTAATATTCTATATTAATCTATTAGTTAATTAGAGTCTAGATATATAGAAGTAATAGACTACTAAGTATTTTCTAACTTTACTCGATAGCTTAGATAAGAATATAAATATTAACTTACGTTCTTTATACTACTATAATACGTCCTTTTACTATATTTACTAAACTAGTATTATACTATCGAGCTTTCTATCTTTATATACTTTATAGAATAATCGTCTAGAGTTAAGAATATTCTATTTATATAGATATCGACTACTAGTATCTTTAAACTACTAATATATAACTAGATCGTATTTAGCCTTTAGTATACGATATACCGCTAAAGGGTAATATCTATAGTATATCTTATATCTAGTAGTAGTTAGAAGTATACTATAACGACGGAAGTTATTAAAGTTATCTAGCTAGTAGTTAGTATAGTATTCTTTACGACTAACGCGTTAAATATAATAAGCGATAACTTCTTCTTTACTAGTCTTTTTATTCTCGCTATAGATACTAATAATCTTTATTATTATAGGATATATATATATACTAGCTCTATCTTTTACTTTATCTCTTTTAAATAGTAACTCTTTAATATATTCGCTTTCTAATCCTTCTTCTTATAGAAACGATATATATAATACGTCGTTTTAGTATTATTATACTTAAAGTATAATACTTTATTAATAATCTAGATATTATCTATATATAGTTTAAGTATATACTAAGCTTTTACTAATAGTATAAATAAGTTAGATATATTATATAGAATATATTACTAGTACTAGTATTTAAAATCTTCGACTTTAGAGAGGGTAGCGAATATTAAGTCTCTAATAGTTTTTAGAATATAGAATTTTATATTATACTAAAGATATATCTTAGAAGAAGAATAACTAGATTTCTTACTAGATTCGTCGATTTCGTTTCCTTCTAATATATCCGCTATATTATTATTGCCCTCGAGCGCGAAATCGCCCTAGACGGCCTCTACTAGTACGTCCTCTACTAGTAGTAGTAAGGAGTTTAATAAAGAGGTAGATATATTAAGTAGTAGGATAACGAGATTAATAAGTACTAATAAAATTAGTAATAATAACGATTACTAAACCTAGGGCAGCGATATAGAAAGCAAAGATTGAAACAAAGGAACGCGTCGCGTAGAGAAGGTGTCGGCCGGACCTTCACTTACTCACCGACGCCGTATGTACGGTTGCGTACTGACCCATTGCGTATGCGGTATTAGATTTGGCACCTACCTGGCACACCCTCGACAGCCCAGGAGACGCCTTTGCGCATCTCCTGTATCTGCATCGCGGGCATCTCTGCGCCGAATTGAACTGCTATGCCTCGAGCTACGGCGCATTATACAGGTGCTTCACTAGTCTACAACGCAACCGACGTGCGATACAGGAACAGGGTGCAGTGCGCAAGCAGAGGAAAAGGGCGGTGACTGGCACTGACTGCCACGCGCATGGCCTGCTGTGTCCTGTGTGGTACCTTAAGATTGGTGCTAGACTTCTCACGGAATAGTGCAGCACTGCCCATTCGCGGGCGCTTCCAGCTGCAGGCAACCTGCTGCGAGCCATGCCGGACGGTGTCAGGTGCTGAGACAGAGCCGAGCGATGCGCCCATGGCGGCCTGTTGCGGACAGCGAATGATTGCACACTCCAAGGGAGAGGCATCCACGTTGGCTGTTGGAGATATGTTGCGACAGGGCGAGCATTCAGACGCAACATGCGCAAGCATCGTCTCAACAATGCCAGCATTCGAAGCGCAAGCTGCTGGGAGTAGCAGCCCTGCGGCAGCAGCATCTAAAAGTAACATGGCCACAATGGCCAAAGATCGTCGTCGTCGAGACCAAGTGTGGAGCTATCGGTGGGATCTGTTAAATATGATTGGAGGATCATGGGTCTATCGTAAGTGGCAAAGTTCGAAATGACCTAGCGACGGCTTCGACGCTTGACCAAGTTCGTGCCTAGTGCTGCGCTGTGAGCACTGCTTGCCAGACACTTGAAACCAACACTCCCGCCTTTCGCTCGCTCTGTCCCGGCCCTGCCAACCACTGCATCGAGTCTTCCACTGTGCGTCTCTACTGTATACCACCCCTCTGCGTTTGACAGCATACAACTTCATTCTTCGGCTCTCGAATACTGCAAAAAGCGATCGCATTCCACACTCCGAAACCGCTTCCGGACTTTGGCCACTCAAAACTACGGCAGATTCCGCCTTTGTTATGATCGGAGCCCCTTCTTAACATCCGAACTCAGCTACACACCTACGACTCAAACAACACAACAAAGCCTTCCTCAATACCACCTAAATCATGGCGAGCTATCACTATGGAGTCCCTCACTACCAGTCGGCCCAGCAGTCGCACAATTCTCACTCTCACGGTCACCACGGGCGCAGTCGTCGAGGTCCGAGAATCTCCTCGCAGAATGCGCATCGGCAATACAAGGCTCAACGGAGCCCTAAAGAGGAGGTGCCTGCGCCGCAGACATACAACGACTATATGAGAACGTTAGAGGCTGCTAAAGGGTTCGACTTCGATGACGATGAGGTCTTTTGCCCTTTCAACCTCTTGACCGAGGAAGATGTAGGTTACAATCATTCAATGCCATAGAGCTTCAGCTAATCTCCATCACAGCTCACCTCCATAGCGTCATCAGGTTCTGACAGAGGCTCTCTCTCGTCAGGCTCACCTGAAGGCTCGCCTTTACAGCAGCAGGTACAGCCTACTCCATCAGTCCTCCTCTCCTCCGTCCCGCACGCATACCAGTCTGCGACCTACCAGCAATCTCATACCAAGCTGCACCAGCCAATGGCCCAGCGGACCCGTAATGCGATTCCGATTGTGGACCCATCAACCCGCTCGGTGGCTAGCCCTCCAATGTCTGTCTCGCCAGGCCGACAGATGCAGCAGCAGTACGTTCGCCGCCAGTGGTAAGCGCCCATCGCTCGCTGGTTAATGCTGTGCTGCGCTCTGCGTCGTCGGGCTGGTGAGACGTTCTCACTTCTCCGCCATGTCTCCAAACATGGTCGGGCATTTCTATTGAACGATACCTTGTACAAACAACAATACCGATACGACTCTATAAAGCGGGAACGGCTCTTCCCATCTGCGATGACGGCGTTACAGCAGCATTACGAATAGCATAAAGCGAAACGGCATTTCTCGTCTTTACCATTAGCGACATGATACACGGACTCGGATGGGGATCTTTTTATTTCTCGAATAACTTGACGGCATTTAACTGGCAATGATTGTGGCTTCTCTCATTTCTTGTTGATTGGATTTATTTTTGCATGGTGTTGGTCAGGCGAAGAACGTCTACGAAAACAGCGAAGAAGCGGAAAATACCTCTGCATCACGATAAAACCACCAGGTGGCGAAATGGAAGGGGGATGCTGCGGCCTGTCATCCAAAAGCAGACGGCGATCTGTGACATGGTCATTGTTTTGTAACGGTGTTTTTGCGTGGTGATGGAAGAAGCGGCATGATCATATACCATCGTGTGTTCTTTTGCGGGCGTTCGTTCTCTTTTTTACACGGGACTGGGCTAGCACCTTGCTGAAGGGGAACGGGTTATTCTCTTTACACAGCGATAGCCTTTGTTTGGATCTGTACTCTACAACATCTAGCTACTCTTCAGTGGCAGAATGCACGACCAATGTTCGATCGAATCAACTCCTGCACTCTACTCATTGACCACGTGATCAATACGTTCTCAATGACTGCCACATAATGTTCTGTACAGAAATCTCCAGTCATTCAAAACTAATTGTTCGTATGAACAGCTGTCTCCGGCTGCTTTCTCCTTTGTTTACTACCGTTCGTCATCTCGGTGAGTGTGCCCCGAGCTTCTGGCATTCCACCATCATCGCTTCCCTCCGACAGTGACGACATCACTGCTCCATCACCCGAACACAGCAGAGCCCCGCAAATACCGAGGCTGTCATTGGACACACTTTCTCGCAGAAGATCGTCCGTACTCAAGTCACTTACTACTGCTACTGCTCTTTCGACTTACTTACTTGCGTTCCTTGAACTCTAATCAATCCTACAAGAACTTCAAGACCTCGAAAGCTCGTAACCTCGCCAAGCTCCCAACCATGTCCGCTTTCAGAATGTTGGCTCCAACCGGAGCTTTCACGAGAAGCTTCACGAGCGTGAGGGTTTTGAGAGCTGGGAAGGAGTCGAAGCCTGGTATGCTATGCCACTATGCTGCGAATGGACTGGATGCATGCTAACAGAGGTTGGTTCTAGCTGATGAAGGTCGCGCCGAAGAAATCGAGAGAGTGAAACAACAACAATTGAAAGAACAGAAGGAAGGAAAGAATACTTGGAAAGAGGATATTGCGTCTGATAGTGAGAGTGTGGTAAGTGAGCGAAGCGAGCGTACCGAGCACGGAGCAACATGATATTTTGGGGGAGAGTGCTAATGTTGTGGTATGAAACAGGTCAAAGCAGATCGAGGCGAAATCAATAATGCTAAGGATACGATTGCGCAATTACAAAAGGAGAGTGCGAAGGCTGCGCAGAGGGAGAAGGATGGGAAGTAATCAGAAAAGTTAGGAGAGATGCATTGGAAGAGTCGCAAGCATACACGAAGAAAGGCAGGCACTTGTACATTGAAACAAACCCTCGTACCTGGGAGAGAGAGCCAGAGAGGCAGAAGATTACAGTAGGCAGAGAGATATCGGTATGGACTGTTTCGGCTGTGATGAAGGAGCTGTCCTGATCATTTCCTTTCGAGACATGTGAGGTAGGGAGAGCTTTGTACGGAGAAGCTTGGGGATGGATGGTGTAAGCTGACTACGACTCTTGTTCATCATACTTCCAAGTTCTTCCAAGGCACTACTGCGGAGCCTTGCAGGCATGGATTGAATACGAGAGTCAATGCCGCGATCTTGGATTGGAGATAGGGGAACTGGATGGAAAGAATTATGGTGCCTGGGTGGGAGTTGCAGTGGTTGCACGTCAAGCTGGGCAAGATTGGAGGTAGGTCTCAACAACAAGGTGGGAGCTCACTGCACTGGTGCAGCTGATTCGAGAAGCAAGGCAAGTTCTATTAGTACTTTTGATGGGTTGAATGATGTCTATAGCTCGCTCAACCACTGCTTGTAAATCGCAGTATCCCCAAGCTTGATACCTTCCATTCCTTCCCGAACACCCAGCATACTCACTCTCCCGCTGCCACCATCACCTTCGCCTTTGAATTTCCAGTCAGCGAATAATCTCTCCAGACCTTGGAAAGTCTCTGGCTTGTCCTCGACCAGGAGCACAATAGCATCATAGCCTCCAGCGCCTGGGACCACACCCCCAATTACTCCAGACACTTTCTCGCATGCATCGATCAGCTCCGTTTGCGCTGGAGGTTCGATAGGCACGCCGCTCTTTTCGGACATCAAGCGTATCAGTTCTCGTATGCGAGCAAAGCGTTGTCGCAGATCTGTATAAGAGCCATCGTTTGACTCGGCAACTTTCCTAAGCTCTTTGGTCAGACCATCGTTGGCATCGTGCAGATCACTCCAGATGGCATTCGCTTCTTCGGGCTTCTCTTTCCGCCAGGCCAACACCTGCTTCACCATGCCCGGCGTTTTGCTGCCGCAAGATACGTCACACATCACCAGACGCAGACCTTTGGGAATCTTGACCACATCTTTGTGGATTTCCGTATCCCACTTCCCGCCGTGATGGTTCTCATCCACAATGTCCTGGAGTTCAGAGGCGAATCTGGGCACGCCAGGCTCTGCGTGATGACTGAGGATGTGTGGCGAGAATCGCCTGTAGATGCAGGTTCCGTAGACAGCAGAGGCGATGTCGAAGCCAGAGCCAACCTTGCCTTGAGCAGCGCAATGGGCAGCTTGAGCGAGGTTGTGCAGGCGTCTTTTGCTTTCGTTCGTTTTTAGATCAAACTTCGTCCTAGGCAGATAGTAGGTGAGAAGTGCAGCTGTTACTGCTGTAACCAAAGCCGCTGAAGACCCGAGTCCTGTCTTTGGAGCGTCTGCTATGGGCACAGCAAAATTGTGAAAGCGTGGCCTGGATGCAGACCCATCTGCAATATCAGCTGGCGTTGAGTAGTAGTCATTGTCGGCTAATATCGTGATTGACGCTGGTGTAATGTTCTTCTGAGACACTGAGGTGATGTAGCTGAGTGCGTAGCTGAGAGTTGTCTCAATGAATGGATTGCGGTTCAGGTTGAGGTCAGCGTCCCTATTCAGGCATCATTGCGTAAGTGAAGGAGTCCACATATCGTACAGCATATTCATGTGAGAGGATAGACGTTTGATCGCCATGTCGATCTTGACAGGAAGGGAAAGTTACACAGAGCAAGCAGGTAAGACACGACATTTAAGACGACTTGCACAAGTCTCGCAGAAACTTATCTGTGATGCTGGAAACACTTACACTCTCAGTGGTGTGACTTCAATGCCTGCATCTCTCTCAGCAAGGCGATAGCCATATTCCCAGACTGCTTCCGAGAACTGCGGTGACTCGACAGTGATCTCATTAAGAACAATGCCTTTGCTGGTCGGAATGTCTTGGATCAGTACATGAATACGAGCGTCGAGTCCGAATACCAGAGCAGTATGAGCGCGATCCAGCACCAGATATCCTCCAGCCAGGAAGACTTTACCTGGTGCTGAAACGGCTACAGTGTTGCCGGCCATCCAGTCGGACAGAGGTGCGTGACCGGCCGAAGAAGAAGGCTCGGTCGCTTACGCACGTGGAGGGTGCGAAAGAGAGGCCGGCGGGACGGGCGATTGTAGACGATATGTCCGGTTACTGGATGGGAAGAGAGCAGATGACTTGCTGCGCAAAGCTGGAAAGTTCTAGTGTGCGAAAAGGGATCGGAGGGAGCTGACAGGTCCCAAGCAGCGATTTGCTGGAGAAGTGGGCTGAATTCCAATGCGAGAATTGGAGGCGATGAGGAGGTGCTGTCAACTGACCACTCTATGTAATTCGGGACGTGTAGAGGTATTCCGGAGGCGTAGGAGGCTGAATTGGCTAGAAGGCGGGCATTGGCAGGAATGGTGCTGCGGGCTGCGTCGAAGAGATGTCGGAAGCTAAGGGGAGGTTGTTCCCGACTAGGAGTCATGATGGAATTAGGTGGGCAGGGGTCGAGTAATCCAGGCACCTAGTATTACTTGACCTTTTCGACTCTCTTTGCTCTGTTCACGCCACACATCTTCCAACCAACACACCCATAACCATTGAGCGCGTTTGTTTGGCGGTAGCCAAATGAACCTGCACGTTCGCTTTCTTCTTACTATACCAGTACGTACCGCACCAACACCACACCGGACCCTCGGCGCGTGGCGGACGCGACTCACGGTCTCACGTTTCTTCGATGCCAAGCTGACCACATGTGTCATCTAGTCTTTCCCTTCTCAGTTGAAGGGCGCATCAGTCGAGTACTAAATCTATGCCTTACGTCAAGCCTACAGTGCATATCTCGCGCATTGCAGGCACTGCTCTCAAGAGCTTCACCCACGGCTACGCACAAACCGTCGTCGCGGCATCCCAATCCAGCTATGCTGCTCAGAATACCTCAGCAGTCCCGCTCGCGGACACCTTGATTGGTCGCTTCCGCAAGAACGAGAAGAGTCGTCAACAGAATGTCTACAATCACCTTGAAGGCAGCCGACAGGCCAGCACCGCCGCTGCTGTCAGGCCCGAGACTGGTCACCATCGAGATTCTGGTCTAGAGAAATATTTTGATGCTTGGCAAAAGCATCAGCGCAATGAAGGCACAGAATCGACATGGCAATTCCAGTTTGCGCGGCGATTAGAGTGGAAGCCGGCGACGCAGGCGGTTGTCCCGGTCCCGGTCCAAGTCCAAGAGGTCGCCGATGTTGAGGACGTCGCCGAAGCCAAGGAGCCTGCAACGCCTTTGCTGAAGCGCTCGTACACAACTACCGCGCTTGATGACTTCAGCAAGGCCTTCCTGCACAATGAGGCAGCTGAAGCCCAGGCCTTGAAGCAAGTCGACGACGCTATCGCTGAAGAAATTGCAAAGGCCAAGGAGGAGTCAGAGGATGGTTTGACGATCAGAGCCAAGTCACCTTCCGTGGTCGAGTCAGAAGCATTCTCCGAGCCAGAGTCTTCCAGTCCAGCCACGATCTTTACACCCACAGAGAGCTTCTCGAGCGCGGACTCGACTGAAACTACTGACATCCACACCGAACGTCTCCTCGAACTCGCGAAGAACAAGCAATATGCAGACATTCCAGCTGCTTTCCAGGAGATGCTGCGTGATGGAGTGCAGAAGCCGTCTCAAGCAGCTTATCGTGCGCTGCTCAACTCAGCCCTTGAAGTCTCGCAAGGATCGCACTTGAGAATCCCGAGAGCGCTGGAAGTATACTCTGATATGCTTAGGCGAAAGGTGATTCCGGATGCCCTCACTTATGGCATGCTCATCGATCTTCTCGCCGTGCGAGCCTCTGAGTCCATGGCCATGAAGAAAGCACTTGATGCTCGTCTTACCCGATATGGAGGTCTGGAACAAGCGGGCAACTTCATGTTCCGATCCAGCCAGGCTGAACATTCCATGCTGATGGAGGATCGATCCTTATCGATGGCCCTCAAAATGTTCGAACGTGCTAGAGAGACGACAGAGTCGCTTCCCAGCGCCGCATGTGCATCTCTGGTGATCGCTTCCGCAGAGCAAGGACGTGTCGAGGACATGACCCGCGTCTACGAATACATGGAGTCCAAGTTCCTGGAGCCACAGTCATCGATCTACTCACCAATGATCACAGCCTTTGGTGGCCTCCGCGACCTCAGAAATGCGGTTGAGGTCTACGACGAGTACAAGGAATTGGCCATTAAGAACAACGCTGGTGAGAACACGATCGTGCGTGTTGACAATCAGGTTTACGCCGCGGTAATCAAGGCGTACGGATCCGCAGACCGACTGAAGGGCGGGCTCAAATTTCTTGCTAACATTCAAGCCGGCATTGTCGACGAGAAGGAGCTGGAAACTCTCCGTGAAGTCATCGCGCTGGACGCACTTCTGCCGCTTGCATTGAGGGACACCACATACCGCGATGCATTCGATCTCGCTGGCTCACTCAATGGTCGTGCCCTCACCCAGGCTCTTTCGACCATTTCAAGCACTGCTGCAGATGGAAACAACCTCGAGATTAGCACCCAAGCTTTTGACACTCTCGCACGACACAGCGGCGACTTGGTAGAGCCCAGCATGGCTTTGCTCGCCATGCACGTTCGCAACGCCAATGTTGAAGCAGCTGAGCCATTCTGGCGCGTTCTTGAGGCCGCTCCGGTCAGCATAGCTTTCATCGAGCCTACAACCATGCGCGCGGTAGCTTTGATTGGCATTGGTCAAGCAGAGCGTGGTTTGAGACAGTCCCGGCGCATGTTCGCCAGATTGCGTGAAGCCACTCCGGAGAGTCAGCAGATCGAAGTAGCTCAGCATGTCGATGAAGCTATCGAGCTGATGGGCACATTCATGCTCAAGAACCAAGCTATGCTTGCCTCGGACGCAAGTGTAGAGGTTCTGCGCATGATGGTCGAGAACGGCAGCCTCGTCTCTCCTGTGGCCGAGCACCTGGTCGCTCGTTTTGGTCCAGAGCACATTGCAAGACTTAGTCAAGCAGACTTGGAGTTCCTCCTGCGCGTGCAGAGCACCATGATCCTAGAGGAATCATCAGCAGATATCGCAGGTCCAGCTCGCTTTGGCTGCCTTGTTGAGAACGTTGTGTCTCGATCAGTGATGCCATCGGCCGAGACAGAGACTCTTCTCGAGAAGACCTTGATCAACATCGATCGTGCCGAGCTGTCCAGGCTATGGAACAACTACCGATACCCGCAGACTCCAGCGTTCCAACCGACTTCATTCACGCCAGTTGTTCCATTCCAGGCGCCAGCTTCGTTCGAGGACACCTTCGATCCATACGCTAATCGCACCGACATCAAGGGCTCCAACATGATCAACGAGCTTCTCGAGCGGCCAAATGGTCGTCGCATGAACGAGGCTTTGACCAAGTTCCGCAACATGCGCCGAGTTGGTCGCGTCCCTCGAATGTTCACTTATGGTAAACTCATCGAAGCAGCTGCCAAAGAGAACAACCTCACCCTGGCTCGCGACGTTCTGGAGATGGCCAAGCAGGATGTTCCATTTGATGGTCGCTACCGTGTCGTCCGATTCGGCTGGCAGCAGATCCTGGACCACATGGTCGCTGGTTGCTTGAACGTGGGTCGCCGCGATCTTGCCAGCAGATATCACCAGGACATGATCGACATGGGTTTTGCGCCTTCTGCCAACACATTTGGACTATACATCACAACGCTCAAGGAGAACACCAAGACATTCGACGAGGCTAGCGAAGCTGTCAAGATCTTCATCCGCGCAAAGGCTGAGGGTGTAGAGCCTTCCTCATTCCTGTACAACGCACTGATCGGTAAGCTCGGCAAGGCTCGCAGAATTGACGACTGTCTGTTCTACTTTGCCGAGATGCGCAACCTTGGCATTCGCCCGACCTCTGTCACATACGGCACAATAGTCAACGCACTGTGCCGTGTATCAGACGACAAATTTGCAGAGGAGATCTTCGAAGAGATGGAGGCTTGCAGCAACTACAAGCCTCGTCCGGCGCCTTACCATTCCTTGATGCAGTTCTTCTTGACCACCAAGCGTGACCGTAGCAAGGTCCTGGCTTACTATGAACGCATGCGTAGCAAGGGGATTCAGCCGACTGTGCACACCTACAAGCTTCTCATCGACACTCACGCAACTCTGGAGCCAGTCAACATGGCTGCAGCTGAGGCACTACTTGGCGAGATGAAGGTCTCTGGCGTGCAGCCGGAAGCTGTGCACTATGCCTCCCTCATCCATGCCAAGGGCTGCGTCCTGCATGATATGGAAGCCGCGAAGAAACTTTTCGACGGCGTTCTCGCCGAAGGCAAGGTCCAGCCACTGCCTTGCATGTACCAGGCCGTCCTCGAGTCCTTGAATGCCAACCACCGTTCAGCAGAATGCGAGTCTCTTCTTCAAGATATGGCTGCACGTGGTGTCGACTTCACACCTTATATCGCGAATGCTCTCATCCACGGCTGGACCTTGGAGAAGAACATCATCAAGGCTAAGCAGGCCTTCGATCGTGTTCCAATCTCGCGTCGTGAGCCCAGCACATACGAGGCCATGGTCAGAGCCTATCTCGCTGCTGAGGATCGCGACAGTGCGAAAACAATTGTTCGTGAGGCGCTCAGCAGAGGATACCCCAGCGCTGTAGCCGGCAAGATCGCCGAGCTGGTTCGTTAAGCTTGATCACTTGATCCTGGGAATGGCGTTTTTGATTTCATCCTCCAACCCAGACACTCTTTGAGTGATCGGATTTCTTTTGTCTTCTGGCATGGAAGGAAGGAGCATATATACTAATGCATTGACGGCCGTTAGCGAAGGAGTTTTGGCGCAGTTCATACACATCTACCGCCCTCCACGTCTTCAGGAGTGAGGCGAGGGGACAGAAATGGACACTTGATACAGCCGCTGCCTAGTTCTGTTGGAGGCATGCGAGGGCTTTTGTTATGATGGGAGGAGCGCATTGTCGCATTTGTGTACACTACAGATACCCCATTACCACTCCACTCTGCTGGCAAGTGATGATTTTGACGCCATCTACAAAAGATGGGTGGAGATCTGATGCTGGAGTTTCCTGAAAATGAAAGGAAATTAATATCACCTTCGGTCTCCCTTTCTTTACAATAGTACTTGTCTTCTCTAAATGTCGCCATCCTTGTCCCTTCTCGAGTCTTCACAACTATGCTGCTCCGGAGAACTTCAATGAACTGGTCTTGGCTCTTTCGCTCCTGCCAAGTCATGGGTGAAACGCTGGGATTTCGGCAACCTTGGCTGCGACTGAGCATAAGGCCATGACATACAATGACATTCATGACGAACTTGGTCTCCTGGACCTACGAAAGCAGTAGGTGAGAAGTACCAAGCTTTACAATAGTGTTTGCCGCCATGGTGAAGATCTACAGAACGCCCTGACGATTGCTCGTCTTGGCAATACAGTGGAGCGAACTGGGGAGCCGAAGACCAGACGGAACCATGACCATGCGACTCGTGGTTTCCAATTCCCTAGTTGTGCAAGAACGTGGATGTGAGACAAGTACCAGAATTCTTGCCAGGCATCAGAATTCCTTGTCGACTCAATGCCTGCAACGAATCCTTACTCGGAGACATATATCTGAACGCGAAGCGTGGCGAAGCTGAGATTCTTGGAGCCTTCGAATGATGAACACAGCCAAGATATGCTATTTGAAGTAGACCCTGCGCGGGACCAGGATGTTCCGAGCCTCTTAGCGATACGTAAGCGGGTTGAATTGGACGGGCGAAGGAGAAGTCTACTGCTCCGTCAGCTTTTGCGTGCGAGCGATCGAACGAGTTTCTGCTGCTGCCCAGCCATGTCGCAGCGGTCGGCATCCCGCTCTGCCTCGCCGTCAAGCTCTCCGTTGCTTGGGTGCTGTCGTGGCTTACACTGGCCTTGCAGATCCCTTGCGAAGGATTACATACTTGTCACGCCTTGCCGTACCAAGCGTACTATCGCCGCTGAGCGCGCCATGTAAGATACTACTATTCCTACCGTTGTCTTGTCCTTCTCCTCTTTTGTCTACTGCTGCTGCTTGCCGAAAGCATTGTACCTTCGATCAGCCCCAGCTCTTGCAAGTATATGGGATCAGGGCACGAATCCAAGATGGGCAAGAAGGTACAATACACTTCTATCACGCCGCTGCCCAGCAACGTCCCGCGTCAGCTTGCGATCGAGCTGTTACACAGTCATGAAGAGGTCGCGAAACTGAATCCCCTGGTCACCGGAGTCAAGTCAATTGAAGCTCCTCGCGATGCGCCGAATGATGAATATTACTCGGAGTGGTACGAGATCAGCGAGGTGATAACATGGGGCTTCGGGTTGAAGAAGAAGATTGCGTTCAAGGGCGTGTTCCACAATCTGCCTATGGGTATGCAGAGTCATACTTATGCGCCTATGGGAGTTGATCTGCGAGTGAAATATCTCATAGGCGGCAATCAACCTGGGGAACCGCGCGAGCCGAGAGAGCTGGGAGTGAATACACCATTGGACGGGCTGTACATGCGACAGGACGTACAGATCGAATGCAACCTTGCGCTCGCGAGCTATGTTAAGAAGGAGACGAAAGATGCGATTGGGAAAATGATTGACAGATTGGCGCGGAAGGCCGAGCTTCTGGACGAGGGAAAGCTCCATGCAATGTTCGAGGATGGGCGGCTGAAGACATCCAAGCCGACAGACTTCGCAGATTCAGATGCAGCAAGCAGTGTTGGGTTCAACCCGAACAGTCCTCCTGGTAGCCCAAGTCCAACAATTATGTCTGCTGCAGGGTTTGGCCCAAGACTGGATAAGAAAGGATATGGCAACTATCACGATGTCGTGCGAAGCTCGAGTATGAGCCAACATCGCAGCAGCACATACATGCCAGCATATCAGCAACAAGGTTACAATGGCCCGGAATACCCCCGACCAGGCGCGGCGAATATGCCTATGATCAATGAACTGCCTGGCGATATGCAGCAAGGTCTTTACCCGCAACCCCTCAAACCGAATGGACAAGTCTTTCGATCAGAACTACCTGGCGACAGCAGCTTCTCTACAGGAACCCCTTCTCCTCAGCCCTCACCACGACAGCCCTCTTACCCACCCGACGTCGAAAAAGCACAAAGCTACCAAGCCTACCAAGGCGCACCACAACCGAACCAACTCCACCCCTCCCAACGATACAGCGCCAGCGCCTCGTCCAGCGCATACTCCGAATCCAACACCCCACCCCAACACCATCGACAACCAAGCGGAGGTCCCAGCAACAACGTCCAAGAATGGCTAGGAGCAGCAAACGGTTCTCGAAACAACAGCACAGACGCAAATTCCTATCCCCAGAATTTCTCACGACCCTCGAGCAACTTATTACAACCAGATCATCAACGTTTCTCACAACTTTCGGTTTCACAGCCTCCTCCGCATTCTCCGAGACCTGGACCTTCGATTCCTCAATTTGCTGCGAGTAGTATGGCGAAATGTCCTGTTTGTGGACTTTTTGAGGGTGATGAGGCGGCTGTTAGTCATCATGTTAGTAAGGCGCATTTTCAGTGAATGACTAGCAGTTGGGGAGATGGATTATTTCGTATGTTTGTTATTTGACGATGATGGATACCCGAGGACGAACAGAGACAGACGACCTCTTTTTCTTTTTCATGTATGTATACTTCGATTGTCGATATTATGAAGAAAAAGTTTGGCGAACAGCAGCAGATGACAGGCGCTTCACTTCTTCAGGAGCAAGATAGATATAGCAGTTTCTGTATCACCAGGCGCGTGTCGATCTCAGAATACTATTCTAATGCCACGCAGCACAAGTCTCACAAGCGTGTTTTGAGCAGTGATGGTTTATGAGAATTTCCCGAAGATCTTCACGCCACGGTGATACCAGGCAAGCCGAACGATCTTCCATGCGAGATCCTGAAATCTGTAGTGGCTTCATCGATCCGAGACTTTTCTCCTGAACGTGGTTACGGCAGATGAGAAAGACCTATGCGAGGATACTTATCTCTTGCGACGTCTGACCTGGAGATGCACTGCTCCTCTGGACCAAGATGGATCAAAGATTTCGATTTCGACTTCTGCGTATCATCTGGATACTGGTTTCTCCGACTGCATTATGCAGTCTGCTTGCTTTACTGTTGTACCTTGCATTCCGCGTCAAGTGCATCTTGTCCGCATATCAGGCTTTCGCTGAAGACAAAGTGGTATCCCAAGCAGATCGTCCACATTCATTGGCTTTTGCTTGGGTGTTTCTTACATTCGAAGTGTTGTCATTCTGTAAGACCTGAAGAGAATGTCAGTCTTGTTCGCGCTGATGACGAGCAGTACCCAACATCCTATCGTACCTCCCGAGGATTCTAGCCATTCGCCGTCCGCAATATCCCACTCCAGCTCTGGTTGGCAATGATGTTCCTTCCGTGGACGTCCTCATCACATGCTGCAACGAAGAACGAACGATCACCCGTGATACGGTACTCGCTGCCTGCACGATCGATTATCCTGCTTCACAATTCCGAATCTTTGTCTGCGATGACGGCGCTGCTAACGACGTTCGCGAGATGATCGAAGAGCTCAGAGTCCAGTACTCAAATCTCTTCTACACTTCACGAGCGATAGACGCTCGACAACATCATAGAGCTGGAAACCTGAATCATGGTCTTCGATACTCGCGCTTAGTCCTTTGGCCTGCGGAACGGAGCAATACAGTCAGACCTCGATGGATGGATCGATTGCTGCTTCGTGACACTTCCCTCGAACAGAAGCCTGATACCAGAACCTCGAGGCTGAGGCAATCCTTATCGTTCGATGCCCAGAGGAAGAGCTTGGGAGGTCTTCCTGATGTTTGCCGAGTTTCAATGGCGGTTGACGATGAAGAGTATCTGGAGCATTACTTCGCAACGAGGGATCAAGATGGTGGAATACGTTTGCAACACTACGAGACGCTGGGCACCATCGTCTCTGAGTATGTCGCAGTTCTGAACGCAGACACCATACCAGAGCCGCGATGGCTGAGGACGATAGTGGCGCCTCTTGCAGAAGATACGCGAATCGCCCTTGCGTGTCCTCCACAGGTGAGCAAAGGTCGATCATTCTGAAACGACTCCAGCATGTTGACATATGCGTAGACATTCTATAAAATCCCTGTGAACGACCCATTGACACGGACCGAGTCGCATGTTGCAGGTATCGCCGGAGTTGTTGACAGCTCGCTCGATAATGCTGCCTGCCAGGGCCCCGGATATGCCGTTAGACGCTCAGCCATCGAAGGCATCGGTGGCTTTCCAACTGAGTCGCTCGCAGAAGACGCCTGCTGCTCCACAAGCTTGCTTGGTGCCGGGTGGAGGACGGTCTTTGTCCATGAAGCATTACAGTACGGAGAAGCTCCAAGCGCATTGCGGGCGCACATCGACCAGAGGATGAGGAGGTTCGTTGGTCAAATGCAGAATGCACTCTTATTCAGGAGCAGATTTACAAGATCAAGAGGAGGGCACTTCACCTTTCTGCAAAGATTGGCAGGTCTCACGTACGATCTCCAACAATTCGCGCAAGTGCTCATTGCGTTGAACTTTGTCGTTATTCCTTTCGCACTGTGGTCCGGATATCCGATGGTGATATGGACGGATGACGATGAGCTGAGATGGCTGGTTCGACTTGTCACAATCTGGCTTGCTTGCCACTGGCTTCATCAAGGACTGATGGGCATGGTCGCCAGTTTGGCAAATGCTCGCTTCGAGGCAAGGGTGTCATCCTTTGGTGCTGGATCGGAGCAGTGGCTGGCGCCGTATATTCTTTTGGCTTTCATTCGATCATTCCTCCTACCACGGCTCCTGAGTGGTAAGACCGCCGCATTCACGACCGGTCGGAGCGCCTATTTCGAGCTGAATGAGCGAGGTTCGCCACGAAATCGCATTCGCAATGCACTTCTGAACCATCTAGTCCTCATGCTAGTCCACCTCTTGTTCATCGTCGCCACGATACTCGGCGTTGCTCTAGCGACACTTCGAGCCGTCTGCGACGACAATCTACCGACGCTGTTCCCGGTAAAAGATCTAGACTCGATTTCCGACACGATAATCTACCTGATAGCTCGTATTGGATGGCCCCCGCTGATCTGGACGCAGTACTTGACTTCCTGCATATCGCCATTGCTCTATGTCCTCTTCCAGCGGGACCATGCAAACAGGGAGACGCTGCTTGATCGAGATCCGAGCACAGGTGTAGCACATCCAACCTTTCGAGCAAGAAGCGTTCGTACTAATGGGTGGGTGTTTTGGAGGTATTTAAGGATTTTTGTCGTCGGACCATATGTAGGCATTTTGCTAATCCTCAGCTTTCTTTTCTGAATTTAGCAAAGAAATGGTGACTTTTCTCTTACGTTTCAGCAAGGGCATAGATCGAATCCGGTAGACTGACAACCATAGAACCGCGATCATTTCATGAAATCGTCCATACTCAGTCCAAAGCCGGGTGAAGCTTCGGTCGTTTTGCGATCTGCGAGCATGGCCTGAAGACTGCTTTTCTTTCCTCGCCCACGCTTCTTACCGCCTGCGTCTAAGGCAGGAGGAACTTCTACCTTCTCCGTAGCAGATTTTGGGGCTAGAAGTGGCTGTACATCTGGAACTTCTTGGGTTGTTGTGCCACCGCACTTGAAAGTTGCGTTCTTCGGCTTTCGTGGGCTCTCTTTCAGTGCTGTTTTTGTGATTGAGTAGCACTTAAGGCATTCCAGACCGGTAGTTGCCGACCGTCTGCTTTCTGACAGACGATCTTGCCTACTGCGCTTGCTTCTGTCCACTGTAGTTTTTCTGCAGCTCCATCCCAGAACCATCATGTTGCCACAAGCAGAGCATGACTTCGTCTGGGCTTTCGGCTTTGAAATCTCGAAATCTTGCTCATTGACCATTTGCAGGTACGCCGACACTGCTGGCGATGAGAACATCAGTGTTTGACTGACCGCATCGAGGTGTCCTCGTCGAGCGCGCTGAGCTTCAGCCATGCTTTTACATACTGTTTGGTGAAGTTGAGGAACAGATTCGCGACTGCTGCGAAATTCCGAGCCTTCTTTCCCTCGTGAGATATGATTGGTCGAGACAGAGTTTGACTAGCGGCTGACTGCATTCGTTCACTTGCGCGCAACTTGCAAGAGCACTTTCCAAATCACAAACAAGTACTTGCGAGAGAAGGCAACATCCACCTCGCCTTCCAGTCTGCATTTCAAGTCTCTAGCATGGCGAGATTACGATAACAACCCTAACAATGAGTTCTGAGCTTCGCATTGCCATCGAAGGCTGCGGCCATGGAACCTTGCACGCGATCTATGCCTCCATAGAAGAGGCTTGCAAGCAGAAAGGATGGGATGGCATAGACTTGCTGATCATCGGCGGCGACTTCCAGTCGGTTCGCAATGCGTTCGACCTGAACACAATCAGCATGCCTGCCAAATACCGGTCCATGTGCGACTTTCATGAGTACTACTCTGGACAACGACTCGCTCCGTATCTCACGATATTTGTAGGTGGCAATCACGAAGCCAGCAGCTACCTGACCGAGCTATACTATGGAGGCTGGGTCGGGCCTAACATCTACTATATGGGTGCTGCGAACGTGCTGCGACTTGGACCTTTGAGGATTGCTGGCCTAAGCGGGATCTGGAAAGGCTTCGACTATCGCAAGCCTCACTTTGAACGACTACCATACAACGAGTCGGACCTCAAGAGCGTCTATCACGTTCGAGAGTTGGACGTGCGAAAGCTCTTGCAGATCGGTACGCAGGTCGATGTGGCGATTAGTCACGATTGGCCGCAGGGCATTGAGTGGAAAGGCAATCACAAACAATTGTTCAGATTCAAGCCACATTTCGAGGAGGATGCAAAAAGTGGCAGGCTAGGTAGTGTTGCAGCGAAGCAAGTACTCGAACGATTGAGGCCCAAGTATTGGTTCAGCGCGCACCTGCATTGCAAGTATGCAGCCGTTGTCCACCACAACAAACCAGATGGGCCCACCTCGAGCACCACAAATGGAGCATCAGCGACGGTGACCAAGACCAATGAAGACGAGATTGATCTCGACACCGAAGATGTCGCCAACGGAGTCAAGGAATCGCAGGCAGTCAGAAATACCGACGAAATTGATCTGGACCTCGATGACGACGTTCCAGCACCAGCGACATCAATTACAGCAGGTGCAGCAGTAGCTCAGTCGTCTAAGAATGCAGATGAGATCGATATAGACTTAGACGACGATATGGAGGTGCCAGCTCCCGCGCTCAATGGCCAGCATAAGTCTGAAGCAGCAAATGGAGTGCACGATACGCTTCTTGCAGAAGCTCGAGCCGCACTTCCAGCAGCTTTCAACCGTCCGCCACCTCCTGAAGAGATGGAACATCCCAAGGAAATTTCGAATCACGAAACCAACTTCCTGGCTCTAGACAAGTGCTTACCGAGCCGGCACTTCTTGCAGCTTATGGCCATTCCAAGCGAAGTGAATGTAGACCGGACTCAACCGCTCAAGCTCCAGTACGATAGAGAGTGGCTAGCAATCCAGAGAGCCTTCTCGTTGACTGAGCCTCCCGAGTTTGGGAATCCAGATGCACGAGTGCCGTTCTCCAAGACACAAGCAGAGTATCGTGACCTCATTGACCAGCAACGGGAATGGATCGATCGAAACATCAACGAGGATGACTTAGCCGTTCCCGAGAACTTCGTCGTCACAGCACCTGTCTATGATGGAGGAGACTTTCAAGATCCGCGATACCAGCATGTCCTGGAGTATCCCAACCCACAGACGGCAGCATATTGCAGCTTCCTGCAAATACCAAACGCTCTTGCCATAAGCGAGGAAGAGCTTCACCAGCGGCAAAAGGCTGGGCCCCGGGAGGAACCTGAGGCATTCGGCTCAGGACGTGGCCGTGGTAGAGGAGGATTTGATCGTGGGCGAGGACGAGGTGGACGAGGTGGAAGAGGCAGAGGTGGTGGGCGAGGGCGCTTTAGAGGTCGATGAGACGTGGATCAGAGCACAGAAGATCTATCTCAGCAGGAGCTGTTATCATTGTCCGGATCATCAAGGCGACGGCGAGCAGTCACATCGCCAGATGCAACGCGTGCTCTATGCAGAGCGACTCACCCAGCTTCGGGAGCACTCCGCATAGGTTTATTCGCCAACATCGCTGGCCAAGGAAGTTTTAGCCCCAGCATCTTGGGCATCAGAGCAGCGAGGTCATAGCCATTGGGGAGAAAGCGGTTGGCAGCTTATAGACTCGAAGCACTGCGACACGAGCACGAGATTGCTGGTCAGTCCCTGGCTTTCCAGCGGACATATGTGTACTTTAGGAGCAGTATCCATCTGGTGCCCTGAAATACAAAACAGATCACGTCGCTGGTACCTTCAGGTCAGATGGAGCATGAAGCACAGAGAAGGCAAGGTCTCTCGCAGTCGACCTTGCGACTTCGTCCGTAGCATGGCATTAATCGTTAGACTTCGTCAAATTAGAATACATGCTGCTCCGAAACATGGCCGTCTTATCGGCGCTATGAAAGCCTTGATCGAAGCCATCTCCCACCTCGTCTATCAAGGTCCTCAAACAGCTCACTTCAGTACCACGATCACCAGTATAAGTATGATAATCAGGATCGTAATCGTCAACCAATTCCAATTATCCTTGGCCTTCCTTGCAATCGTCCCCAATCTCTTCTGCGCTCTATCCAGAGTCGCGGAGTGTCGATCCACACCACGTTCCACATCGTCCAACATCTCCACCTGTTCGTCTAGCTCATTACCCATCTGTATCCCCAACATGCGTTGCCGACCTATACTCTGACCCAGGACCTCTAATTGGTCGTCTTGTTCCCGCAGTACTTGCTTATGATAGGTGTGAATCTGCTGATTGTCCATATTACTCTGATCTGGACCTTCAGGCTCATCGCGATATCTTTCTTGGTCAGAGAAGAGAGCTGCGCGGTTTGCCTGTGCTTCTGCATCATCTTCCTCTGGATTATCGCGGAATCGCACATTTCTGTTATTGCGTGGTGTCGTTCTGCTGGGTCTCGATTGCGCTGCGGCGAAGTCGCTGGCTAAGGCTGGATCGTTCGGCTTCTTAATCTCTGCCGACGGAGGCGCTGAGCCGTGGAATTGTGAGTAAAGGTCGGCATATTGCTTCTTTAGTCGCGCGAGGTCTGAGTTGTCGTCTTCTGCTTCCCCGAGATCCGTATATTGCGATTCGAGCTGCTCTATGCCATCCTGGAACTGTGAGAGTGACCGCCGAATATGGCTGTCTTGTTTGGTCGATTCGATGTTCAGGCTTACGGCTCGTTGCCGCTCGAGCAGTGAGAGTTTGAGATGGTCGGCGAGCAGGAATAGTGAATGCGCAGAGGTTGACATGGTTTGATGTGCTCAGCGACGAGATGTGCTCGTGCCAGGAAGCCACGCGATATTGTACGCTGCCGTTTTCGAGGATGCCTGCAGCATCCGCCAGTCTATCCCAGCTGGCCTTCGGGTCTATGCTTCTGCTCTCACTGTAACACTGTTGTCTTCCGGTCCGATGCACGAGTTTCCGATGTCTTCGCTTGTCGAGACAGAGGGACAAGTCTATTGTGTTGGATGCGACTGACAGCTAACGGGCGAGTACAACGCTGTATGTCTGTCGTGGAAGTTCGTGGTTGCGATCACATGCATCACGTCCACACTAAGCACTCGTTCTTCACACCAAACACTGCCTATCCATGCGTTCCCACATGAAAGCCACAGGAAAGTGAGGGGCGAGCACGTCCACTCGATCTTACCAGGCTCATCCCAGCCTCCACAGCGAACTCCAACTATAATAGCGCATGAGCACAACATAGCCGTTTCACCGCAGCATCCACACCGCCACTGACAGTCTGGATCAAGAACTGCATAAAGAGATATACATGCTCGCCAGCGTCTTGCTGTGAGACAGCTCGAGATTATTGCGCAAGAACCTTGCCGCTGCCCTCCTTCTGCAGGAGTTTGAAGCACGAGCAAGGAGTCCGCACACTCGGAATACCAGGAGCTGACTTAGCCGTCTGCGAACTATAAACGTCGTCTTGTGCCCGGGTTGTAGCTTGCGTCTACAACACTTCGAAACGGGGGACGAAAACAAGGATCTTTTCGTGATTGGGATTTCTGTCACTCAGCAACCCGTGCTGCAGGCTCGTGTCCAGTCCCTTGGAATCCTCGCTTCCGCTCTTTAAAAGCTGCCATCTGCTGTTTTGTCTCCGTCGGCTAGCTGCTTGCTCGCATTGATCGCTGCCAGGGCTGGTATACCATCACAATCGACCAAGGCCGCGCTGCAGCGCTAGCGGCCAAACTAAAATCGACGACATATCTTCACCATGTCCAGATCTCCGAGTTCTTTCTTCAGGTCTAATCGCAGATCGAGAGATGAGGCTACATTCTCGCAGGCACATAGAAGGACTACATCCTATGGCGGTACGTTAGAGGCACCACGACCTACCGAAGGCTTTGGTCTGGGCGTCACGGTGCAACGGAGTTTGTCAGGAAGTCGGAATGCATCCTCGGCTAGCAACGGAAACACTCAAGCACCTTCAACGTTACGTGGTCTCGACAGGCTCGAGAAACGAAGGACGATGGAGGAGAGGAATTTTCTACAATCAAAGGCTCGATCTCAAAATCTCAATCCTCCAGTGGACTTGCGGCTGCTTGATTATGTCGCTCCCTCGGACGAGAACCTGGTCTGCCCAATTTGCCGATGCCCGTTCGTGGACCCGGTAGTGCTCACGGAATGCGATCATTGCTTCTGCCGAGATTGTATACGGCAAACATGGACGACTTCATCTGCCTACAACCCGCTGGGTCCGAGAGGAGACTGCCCAACATGTCGTACTCCCGCAAAGCTTGGCCCCAGATCTGCCACCAGCAAGATCCTGACCAACATCCTGGACGATCTGTTGGTTAAATGTCCCAAGTCCGATGAAGGTTGCAGGTCACAACTCAAACGGGGAGAAGTTCAAGATCACATCAATATATATTGTGGCTACGCTGTCGTTGAATGCGCGGAACGAGACTGCGAATTGCCGGTGCGACGAAAAGACTCGACACTGGGATGCTTACATGTCCCTGTCAGTTGCTTAGCTTGTCGAGAAGAAATGCAAAGAGTGCATCTGGAAGTACACTGGAAGCGAAAATGCCCTGACAGACGAGTCACTTGCAATCTTTGCAATGGCAAACTATACTATCGGGAATTGTCAGAACACAATACAAAGCTGTGTCCAGCAATTGGTATACCTTGTCCTGGGGCTGCACTAGGCTGTGATAGCAGGAACATGAAAGCTCAGGCAGAGATCCACGCAAAGAAGTGTACATTCGCAAAGATGGCACCGATGTTCGAAGCGATAAAGTCTCGGCTGGATGAGCAAGAAGCTGCTCAGCTGCAAATGAATCGCAAGCTGGAAGTGCTCGAGAATGGCTTCAGCGCGATGCATGGAGTTCTGTTTCCAAAGATGGACGATCCTGATCAGATTAGTGCGAACCCGAGCTCTATACCTCTGCTCCATGGCCATGGAGCCAGCACTATCGATGTCTCTTCAATATCTCCTCTCAATGAAGGCGATCCTGTGGAGTTACCAGCATCGGAAACCTCTAGCACTATCGATTCCATACTGATCGGCCATCAAACCAGAGATCTGCCCAGCGGGCCAGTCCCAGAAGTCCCGGGTCCTCGGCCATCAGACTTGCCAGAACCGTATAGTCTCGACTTTGATCTGGCATCACCTTTCCCACCGCCGGCAACAAATGGCGGGCCGTACGTGTCACCGCTTCATCACATGCTCTCCATGCACGAAAGCCTACGAGACGAAATGTCACGAGTGAGCTCAGCATTGCAGGAACTAGATGGTCGACACTCGATGCAAATATTAAACGAAAACTTGCGAACACGCGAGGAAATGCAATACATCGGAGCACAAGTTGCAGGACTGAGCAGGCAGGTGGGCTGGCTAACGTCGACTCAATTGCAAAGGCAGAGCAGGACTGGAACGCCTGCTCCAGGCCCAAGTGGCGATATGGCTGCCGCTGGGCCAAGCGTCGAGGCAGCGATCAGTTCTGCTGTGAGAGGTGCTGCGCGGATGGTGAATGGCCAGCCAATGAGAAGAGGAACAAGCGAAGAAGGAAGAACGAAGTTATGAAGAACTTATTGATCTCGTGTGGATATCAGCGAGCAATTCGGCTGGCCCAACGGCAATGTCCGCATGACCACGATAATGCGATGCTCGAAAGGAATCTTACAGTCACGAAAATCATTTCTCTCAGACACCAATTGAGTCGAGAATTTGCAAGGCGCAGCATGTTCCTGTGAATCACGAGCGATTCGCTACCTCAAGGGTCTGCAGGTTTTGTCAACTGACTCAGGCGCAGGATGCTTGGCCGTTATCAACGCAGCCAACTCGCGAGCTTACCGCCACAGGTATGAGACACGAACCTTTCACGCCATCTTGACGATAGTTTCATCAATGCACATCTTCAAGAGACCCCCAAATCGACCACAAGCGGAGTAGAGACGGATTCGGCGTTACACATTCGCACGTTTTGATCGACAGGCACGCGAAGATCATCTGTCCTCAATACGACTAATACAACACGACCTGTCGATGACGATGCGAAATATAGCAGACTCAGGACGAGTGCAGAGCCAGACCGCATCGAACTTACAAGTCTGGCTCGGTTCGCGAAATCAAAATGGTACAGATCTGAAACAGTGCTGAAGTGACCCAAAAACTCAAAAAGTCGGTCCTACACTTCAGCTCTGTGACAGTACTGCGGAGAAATACAGCACGATTACTGGAATGCTAATGCGCCATATCATGCATAGAACTTTTCTTATACTGCTGACTGCCATGCACTAGCGATCATCGTCGCTGATGCTTCCATGTAATTCTCGTTCGGGCATATGGGTACCAAACTCGTCCTTGCGAACGATGACTTGTTGAACGTCTGCTACACTTGCGATCATACAACACTATCTCCTGTGCTCTCGCAGTCACTCGGTTTCCAACCTGCCATGCCACACACAAGCACCAAGATATCAATATGTCTCTTCTTCTCCCTCACAGCTCAATGGACATCCGCGACAACCACTCGACCTCCAGAAGAACAAATGAATAACTCCCACCTAGTCTCAAGATCCTTCAACGCAACAGCCGCCCTCGCCCTCCCACCCTGCGTCCAAACCTGCGGCCAACAAATCCTCCCTATCTACTCCTGCCTCCCCGGCGACCCAAGCTACTGCAACCGCACCGGTCCCGTCCAAACCGCCCTGAGTGCTTGTGTAAAATCAAACTGCACATCCCTCTCCGCAAAACTCGCCGGAGCAAAATTCACAGCCGATACCTGTCACTATCCGAATCCAGATCTCGGGCCCACGACTCGAGCTACAGCCGATACATTATTCTCTCTCGCGACTTTCTTCGTTGCGGCAAGGATGTTAAGTCGTTGGAAGAAGATCGGTGGTGCTGGGTTTTGGTGGGATGATTTTGTTGCTGGATTGTTGTATTTGCCGACAGTAGGGTTATTGGTTGTGACGCATTTTACTGTGAAGAATGGGAGTGGACAGGATGTTTGGCAGTTATCTGTGGAGCGGATTACCAGGTATATGGAGGTGAGTCTCAGCAGTTCCGTGGTGTTCCAGCCTCCGCTTATGTTTGGTATAGTGGTTCCTCGTCGGCCAAGTTATGGTCTTCATCGTAATGTTCGGGGCCAAAATCTCGATTTTGTTGTTATACCTCCGGATCTGGCCTTTGGATTTTCGGAGATGGGATTTCTTTCGTATTGCTTGCAAGATCACGATCGTGGTTTTGGCTATGGCTTTGATTTCGTCAGTTTTGACTGTCATATTTAGTTGTCGACCGATTGATGCGTATTGGAAACTTTGGTTGAGGCCCACGAGTTATTGCATACATTCTACGGACTTGCACTATTCGTATGCTGGGATTAATTTGACCCTCGATTTGATCGTATTGGGTCTGCCGGTTAAGAGGTTGACGGAGTTGCAGATCACTGTGTGGCAGAAGATAGGGTAAGTCGCTCCTTGATGCAGTAAGCGAAGGCTGTGGCTGACGTGCTTTTGCTCAGCGTGATTGCAACGTTCCTGGTGGGAGGCCTGGCGACCCTTTGCAGTGTGATGCGCGTCTACTATCTGTACGAGACGTTCGGCACCACAAACGTGACGCATGACTTCTCACATGCTGGACTATGGGGAGTGATCGAGTTGAATGCTTCTGTGATCACCTGTTGTATGCCTCCGACTGCCGGGCTGGCCAAACGATTATGGCGGAAGATGTACAAGACTTGCAGGGACTCCATTCTGTCTTTGACCTCGTCACGGATAGACCAGACAGATGATTCTGGGGAGACACATATAGAACGAGGTGATGGGCATCTTCCTGAGCAGGAAAAAGCGAGCGAGTGGTTCGAAAGAAATCAGGTCGAAAAAGGTGCTAGCTGGTCTGAGACGATGGGCTCTGGCAGTCGTAATGACAGCGATCCGTGCTGAGTCTTTGGGAACGGTATGCGACTGAAGTGAGAAGTGGAGGCTGAAGTACCAAAGTTTGGTGCCATTACCGCAATGATGCATTCCACGAATGAAGTAATTCCTCGGTTCAGATGCGACGACCTAAAGAATTTTGAGCATGCGACGTGTCACTTGTCTGAGCCTTTTGCCAAAGCCCTGTCAGCCTGTGTTAAAAGACGCAACCAGGTCTCCTGCTGGACTAATCATTGTATTCATGCTGGTTCCCCTGCAGGGCGGCAGGATTCTTGACATCTCACGCTATCGCGCTGACGCAGGAGCCGATCTGTCAGGCATATGCAATCCATTTCGCCCTCCCCGATATCTTGCTATACGAAGGATGTTGTGCGGCCGTGACTTCGATATGATCGATGTCTTCGAAGCCCTAGAAGGGATTGAGCATTTACATCCACGAACGGAGGGTTGCGCGTGACGTGTGTACGAGGCTGTTCGCGAGCCCTACTCGTCTACCGACCACTATCAGTGATTCGAAACACCCGCTTGCCACGCGATGCACTGGCATCATGTCGACTTCGGATGCCTGGAACTCTTGATCAGGGCTGAACCATCATGATGGAAGTGGTACCAAGTGGAATGGTGGTTCGCTGACGTTATTTCCGCTTCAGTGTAGTGCTAGAGCCTAATTTGCCTTCAGGTCTTCTTGAGCTCGTCAGACTCACCATGTTTGAGCTATTCGATGTTGCCAGGGAATCCTAAACATCGCGCTTAGTGGGTACTTGAATGGCACAAACGAAGGTGTAGTCGCCATTTGTAGTATATGCAGCGATTCTACACTCCTGATATTGGCGACGCTGTGAGATGGTATTGGAGGCCAATTGCAATTGTGCAACAACCATCTGCCCACGATTAGGGAAGTGCTCAACAGAACGAGGAGAAAAGACTTCTTCGATCATCGGCGGGAATTCTGATGATTTCTGCCATCGTACCCAGGTCCAACACGATGATTGACGTCAATTTTTGACATTGAGTCCCCTTTGCTGCAATGAACTGGTCTTGGAGGTGTCGTGGTAGCCATTGCCAACGTGGTGGTATGGCGTGTAGGACTCCAGAGCCAGATGTCCTGGAGCCCCAACTCTCTAAAAGCCGCCTCATCGCGGCAGAAGAGAAACCTTACTCCAATCTGTAATCCTGACGGCTTTCAATTGGACCCAGAAATCGTGTTGCGAACAGCCCGAGGCTAGATCTACCGGTCCGGATGTGGTTTCACTTGTTATGGCCGAGACTGGTTGCACCTGATGGTTTTCGCACACGGTATTCGACCTCATCGCATTACCAACGCTGGCCAGGGAGCTGGCTCGCACTATCTTGAGGTATCAGACTCGTACCTCGGTAGAGCATGAGCACTGACGACAGACACGCGATGAGCAATGCGTCTGTGAAGACAGACAAGCAAAAGAAGAAGAAAGCCATCATGCAGAGCAGCTTGTTGACACTAATCAAAGAAAGTGCTGGCCTTGTTCTCGACCACGACTTTCATATGGAGGTACCGGCAGTCGCCGAGAGCAAATCTGGCTGACGAAGCTGGTGATTGTAACGGTGACTTTTGCGCTGAGGAACACAACCTCCTCCTCTGAAGCACAGTTTTTCTGATTTGCAGGTGATCTCAGTCGTTGCATAATTGTTATGCTCACTGCTGTGGAAAGTATTGCCTGTTTCTGCTGTCTCGAATATAGCACAAAAGGCAAAGCCGCCAGGGCAGCACAGCACGTTAGGGCTCAGTGCCCCAGAGGATCCTCTCAGCCAGGATCACAATGGAGACGGCAGGTACGTAGGCCCTGTCATTTGGACCGCATCTCGCTCTTGGATACAGACCCGGTCATTGCTTCGCACGATGCTGCTCGTTTTCTCTACTTTGCCCTCGGTGCCCCAGTGTAGGGCTAACACAGAATCGCTTAGTGGCCCCCTCATATGGCTACGTAGGCAATCCAGCAGGCATCATGACTGAAGGAGCTTCATCAGTCGCCAGCGGTAGCCGTATGAGCAAGCGCCGTCGGGTCGAAGAGTCCAAGACTGACGAGGGCACTGCTCACGGCCCCTCTGACACCTTCCGCGAGGACTGGAACGATGAGACACAGAGCCAAATCGCTGGGTCTCAGGATGCTGCATCATACGTTGGAACCACCACGGAGTTCAACAATGCAGCTGCAGGACCTTCCATTAATGTAAATGAGAGCTCGGGATGGCAGCAATCGGACGCTTCCGCATATCCCGACCTCGCCGCAGGGTTTCAACAGCCTTATTACTATCAGCAATCTGGCCAGGCGACATATAGTACCGGATGGACCCCCACTGACTCTCAGGCATTTGGTAGTGCTACTGCTACTACCTCCAGCTACACTACAGGGGAGCCTTCTGGAACTGCAACCATGCCCTACTTTCCACCCACCACACCAGGGACTGCTCAACTTGTGGAAGCTATTGATGCTCTCGATGGTGCTACAGCATTCAACTATCCGGATGTAGAACATGCATCGCAATATGCCTACAATGGTAACAGTCCTGAATGATGTTCATCGCTTTCTTGACGCTGACCTTGAGCAGCTGCAAATATGACAGCTTCGCGAGATGTGGCGAAACCTGGATCTGCATACTACTTCGACGATGCAAGTATGCACCTTAAGATACAAAGTTTACCAATTCTGGATAATCTGGCCACGCAATTGATACATACGATCTCCAAAGCGAGCTTTCCTCAGATACAAGATATGATGCGTGTCGCAGACTCCGAGGATGGACAAGCGTACAAGACTCTCAAGAATCTCTTCGATCAGACTCGTAAAGTGTATAGTCGAGAGACGGCCTTTATTGACGCGATCGCCATTCAGATGTTTCAGCCGACTCAACAGGAGATAATACGGAAGGCCAATATTGCCACGTTCATCTCAAGCATATTGGGCGCCCACGATGTCAGCTTCTTCCATCTCAATGAGTTCTTCATGGAGACTTTTGTACCTCTTGGCCACCGTTTACTCAAGTGGCAAGGCGCCATTTATCTGGAACTGAAGACACAAACTTACATATCTGCTTTGATGAACAGCGATGGTGACCCTGAAGAGATGTTGGACGAGTTATTTCCGCCGGACCTAGATGCTCAAATTCTTACTCGACATCCTGATGCACCCAGCTTATCGCCGAGTGAGCAAGACTTCATTGATCGGAGTCGCGCTCGAAAGAGCTACCTCCTCGCCGAGCCAACTTCTGCCGACGCGCTGAAAGAGTTGCCGAAGAAATATCAGTGGAGCGACTTCGTTCGCGAATTCGCATCTTGCATCACCAAGAATGTAGACGGTATCATGAACGTCCCTGTGCGATCACAGGCTGTATCTGGCAGCGCAAAGGGAGCGAACGCAGACGTCAGTGGACAAAATGCCGCAAATGGAGCAAGTAACGGCGCACTCGCAGCTGTTCAGAATTTGTCCATCAATGGCAAATCTTCCGGTAGTGGCAGCTCAGAACCAAGGAAAGCTGCACCGGCTGCTTCTACGATACGACAACCATGGACCAAGCCCGAAGAAGATGCGCTACTTGCCGGTCTTGAGCGTGTCAACGGTCCGCATTGGTCACAAATTCTCGCCCTTTATGGTAGAGGAGGGTCGGTCAGCGAAGTGCTAAAGGACAGGAATCAAGTGCAGCTGAAAGATAAGGCTCGAAATTTGAAGCTGTGGTATCTCAAGACAGGAAAAGAAGTACCACCTTCACTACGAGGTGTCACTGGTGAGCTGCGGAAACGTGGTGGAGCTCGAGCGAGAGCTGCTCTGGGCATGACGGATGAGAATGAAGACGGCGGTGCAGCCGCGGACAAAGATGCCGATGGCGAAGAGGGGGACGATGCAGAACAGGACAAAGAGACTACGACGCGGTCAGGGCGAGCATCCAAGAAGAAAAGCAAGAAGGCATGAGAGTGGAGCGATGCCGACGATGGTTCAAGCTCAATTCGAATGGACTCAGAGGCGACACCTCTTCGTGCAGCTTCGGGGTCACCGAGATCGACAGGAACACTCCTGTGAGCAGGAGCAGACAGTACGTAGCCCGCGCGGCTGTAGGATCCTGAAGGAAGGGCTGGGAGAAGAAGCATAATTTGACGCAGCGATGCATATGATACCTTGTAGTGTGCATACGGGCATGCATCTGATCAGCATGAGTGCTTTCTTGTAATGATTATCAGAAAGATAGCGGTGAAGGCCAGCCAAGATGATTATGCCATGCATGGTCGCTGTATAGGCTTGAGATGAGTGTAGCGCAGCCTTTGCCCAAACGGCATGAGGCCAAGACATAAACCCGTTATACAACGTAATGCCTGCCTCTGCTGACTGTTTATGACTGCCGGATCCTGCAGCGAGTGCGATCATGATGACTTGACACTTGTGATCAATACTAGCAAATTCTTGCGATGTGCAACCAAGCCTCGCGGACACTGCTTGGCTTCATCCTTCGGAAGCGCAAGCAGGTTGGCCCATAGTTCTGCGGGAAGCACCAAGCGGATCCCGTCGAACGTGAAGCCCTACGTTCCACGAGGGCTCGGGTGTCGGCATTCACTGTGATGTTCATAGCGATGTCATCAAATGATTCGGTCCCAAGGCGATTGTGCTGCATTTAGGCCGTAAGCTGCACAGAGTATCGCAGAAGAATGCATGGCTGATGATCGGAATGATCTGAGGGGCCAAGATAGCTGTTCAAGGCTGACGGAGCATCCCCCATCCGTAAGAAGGCTGACTGTAATCGAATGTCGTGGCTTCCTGATGGACCTCGAAGTCAGACTGCTTTTGAGATGTGAATCTTCACATGGGGAGACTTCATGGTGGACCGGTTTATTTGGGACGAATGGCCAGGTTCGCAAAGATGTCGACGAGCTGAGCGTAGTCTTCTGGCTTCTTGGTATCCTTGCTTGTGTCCTTGCCTGACTGCGAACCAGAGGCTCGGGCTTTTGCGAGGTTCGTGTTAACACCTCTGCGCTTCATGTCCTGTAGATGATCTTCGATGGTTGTTCTTATGCTCTCTGTAGGTGGCGTGCCTTCGCCAAATGTATGTGTAGCATTTCGAAGATTTCGTAAGAGCTACGCATGGGATGAGCATTCAGCCTTCATTATCGAAGCGAGCCCCGACATGTAGCAAGTTTCAACGTACTATCAACAGCAGCTCATCATCGTCGATGGTCTCGTCCATCTCTTGGTCTCGGTCTTGAGATGCCATTGATATGTTTGGTGATGTTGTGGACGGGCAGTGTGGCTCGCTGTGGCTGCCTGAGAATATATTTCTTGGCGTTACTCGAAGCGATTGGTGCGACCAGGATGTTAAATCCAAGCGGCAATCTCCACCGCGAAACACAGTATATTCTCACGTCTCAACTCCTCGCTATAGATATGCAACATCGACTGCATTCTCAAAATGCGATGGCTATATCGTAGCCTTCTTAGACTCTCTTATTTAAAGTATATAATCCCGGATCGTATCCCTTTACTAGCCCGGTTAGTAAAGATTAGTACTAAACTAAGGAATCTAGTCTTAGAGAGTTCGATTAGCCTAGTAAATATAGTAGGGACTCGAACCGCTATAGATTAATAATTAGTACTACTTACTAAGCGACCTCGCTTATAATAATAATAAGGATTAAGTAGCTATCTATTTAAGAGCCTATCTATATTACTAGTAGGACTAACCTTAGAATAGATTTAAATATTAGTTCTACTATAGATAGTAATTAGTAATAGCTATAATATCTATATAAGCGCCTATATATAATTAAGCTAGTAGATAGTATCGCTAACTAAGTAAAGGAATATAGAGATATAATAACTATAGAGCTAGAGTTCTTATTTATACTACTATTAGTAAAGAATAAGTTACTACTACTAGTAAAAGTTAAGATAGTAAGATCTCTTTAAAGTACTATAATACTACTAAAGAAGAAGCTTAAGAAGTCTATATCTATACTAGATCTAGCCTCGAGCCTTCTAAGTCTTATAAAAGTTAAGAGACTATAGAAGATTAACTTTTAAGAATTTATATAGTTATAATTATAAGTAATATATTTAGAGACTTATATAGACGCTTTATATATATTCTTAAAGTACTTTAGATATAATAGATATAGAGATATACTAAAGATAAGTAATCTTTATAAGAAGTAGATATTAGTAGAGTAGTAGATCTATAGAGTATTATTATTACTCTAAATATAATAGAGACTAATTATATTAGATAGATACGAGATATCGAAGTACTAAGCTAAGAGGAGCGTAAGGAAAGGCGCGAATAAGTAGAGCGAGACTCTACTAAGATATAGACTAAGCTATCTAAATTCTTTATATATATTTAGTAAATATTCTCGATCTATAATATTATCTCCCTCTTTAAATTAGTCTCTCTCTAGAGACTATCCTTTAATTCCTTTACTACTATTATATTCTAAGCTAGAAGTATATTAGTTATAGTTATTAGAATATATAGTCTAGTTAGTAACCTAGTAAGGGATACTAAGGCAGACTAGATTATATAATAATAGTTATATAACTAGTCTAAGCTAATACCTTTTAGGTTTAGCTCTAACCTATAGATAATAATAATAATAATATACTTACTATTCCTACTTTAGCCTCTACTACTCCTTATAGCTTCTATTATACTTTATAATCTATTTATACCTATCGGCCCTCCTTAGCTCGATAGGTTATAAGCCCGGGTTTATAACTATAAGGTAGAAGACTAAAGTAGTATAGGTTACTTCTAAACCTATAAGTCTAGTCCTAGAAGGAAGAGGCAAAATAGGAGAGGGAGACTCGAGGTAGACCTATATATATTATATAAAGAAGCCCTATATATATAAGTTATAAAAGAACCTAGTAAGGTATACTTATTAATATATATTAGATTACTAGAGTATAAAGGGAATAGATAAGCCTAAGTTTTAAGTACCTTTAGATAAGCCTTAGATTTAGTACTTAGTATAGCTAATACCCTAACCTATTTATAATAGTTAGGAAGGACTTAAGGAAGTTATTTGCCCTATAGAGTAGGAATCTATACTAAGTTTTTAGTAACCTTAAAACTAATAGGCCTAGTAGAGCTAGGGATCTACTAACTAAAGAAGATAGCTATCTAGAAACTATTATTTTTAGAGTAAAGAAAGAGCTTAGTTCTAGAGTTTATTTAGGTTTAATTTATAGAAGAAATTATAGATTAAGAAGGTAGAATTAGTAAGAGAAGGGCTATACTAATCTTAATAAGAGATAATTAGAGAATATAGTTTAGTTTCTAAGAGAATAACCTTAAAGGAAAAGATATATATTAGGTTATCTCTAACTTAGGGATACTATAAGTATTAGAAGAGAGTACTCCTACTCTTTAGGGACTTAGATACTCTAGGTATAGCCTAGAGTAGAGGAAGGCAAATATAATAGCTAGATATAAGCTATTTATCTATCTTTCTAAAGATAATTAAGAGGAAATCCTTAAGGATAAGAATACTATAGATATTTAGATAAAGATAAGGTCTAAATATAGTAAGGTATATACTATATACGCTATAATAGTTATAAAGGAGTATATTACCTTTAAGATATTAGATAAATAGATAATTAGGAAGGCTTAAGTATATCTTAGGAATCTTAGTAGAAGGATTACTAAGACAGACCTAAAGAAGAGTTACTATAAAGAACTAGAGAGGAAGATAAAATACCTTCTAGATACTCTCCTATCTAAGTACTAGAGTATAAAAGATACTATCCTAATCTAAGTATCTATAATACCTAACTAGGTACTTATACTTCTAGAGTTATATAAAGTAAGATTATAAGAAGATAGTAGGATAGCTATATTTACTAAGAGAGGTTATTAAGTAGGAAGTAGTAAAGATCTATTATACTTCTTATATAAAGGGAAGTATTAGATTAAGGAATACCCTAGCCTAAATAAAGTAAAAGTAGCTATTAAACTAAAGTAGAGCTATAGGATAGTAAAGAAATAATCCCTATCTAGGGCTAGGAGGGGATCTTTATCTAATAAAGAGTAACTAAAAGAAATAGTAAAGAAACTAAGCCTAAAGATATAATCCTTAGAAAAGAGATCTAGGAAGCTATCTTCTAAGAAAGCTTATATAATATAAGATATAGAGGCATCCTCTAAATTATCTTCTCTATCTAAGGAAGAAGATATTAATAAGGTAGCTTATTTAACTATAGAGGTAAAGAGTAAGTATAAGCTATCTAAATAGCTACTTAACTCTTATACTTCTACTTATATAACTAACTAAGAATTACTCTTTAGAGACGTAAAGCCTCTTAAGAGGAAAAAGTAGATTAAGGTTAAAGGTAGCTACTTAATAGCTATATATATTAGGAATATAGTAATAGGTAGAAGGAAAGGTAAATAGATTATATTAAAAGATATTCTCTTTATACCTAGACTTAGAGTTAATCTTATTTCTTAGAACTAATTTAGTAAGTAGTTCGGTATTTAACTACTAAAATTTATACTTTATTTACCTAATAGAAGGCTAGTTATCTAGATAAGGCTTTTAGGAGGAGTACTATTTATTAAAGAAATTAGCTAAGACCTAGATAAACTTATATATATATATATTCTCTAGGATTTAGTAAATAAAAATACCTATATATTTATAGCTTAGACTAACTAGGATTAGTAGGAGCTATAGTATAGAAGAGTTAGATACTTTAGAGAAGGACTAGTAAGAGACCTTTATAAAATAACTAACCTAAAGGATAAAATTCCTATCTCTATAAAGTATTAGCCTTATAGAGTATATTTTCTAGCTAAGATAAAGAAATATAGAGGTAAGGAGACTAAGAGGAAGCCTACTAGGCTCTCCCTTATTTTAATTAATATCTATAAACTATTACCTATTTTAAGGCTTAGTTTTAAATAGTAGCTTAAGATTATTAATAACTTCTTAAGAAAGAAGTAGACTAGTCTACTAAAATTAAGAGAAGATATAGTAGATATCCTATAGGAATAGAAAAGAAAAGCTAAACTATAATTAGGGAATTAGCTTTAAGTAGTAAAAAGTAATAGAGTAAGGGAATTACTTTTATTACTTAAGTAATAGGAGAAAGAATCTAGAATCTCCTACTATATAACTAAAGTATATAACTTAATCTAAAATAGAGTTATAGAAAGGTTAATTTAGATATCTAAAGAATATATTAGGGCTATACTTAAAGATTTAAATATACTAGTTAAATTCTAGCTAGAAGTATTAGATACCTATACTATTATAAGAAATACCCTATTAAATAGGCTAGATTTTAATAGATTTAAAGTTTTACCTAATAAAGCTTTTACTAGAAAGAGACCTTCTATATTATACTTTAGGGTTTAGGGATATAAAGTAGTTATATATATAGATACTAAATCTTAGCTAATTAGGATAAGATTAGATAAGCTAATAAATAGGAGAAAGAATACTATATTTATTAGATATATACCTAATATATCTAAGATATAGCTATTCTAGGAGCCTAATATAAAGGCTATAAGGGCTTATAATAATACTATCTAGTTTAAGAATAAGAAAGGAGGGGATATAACCTTAAATATTCCTAGACTTAACTAGCTAAGCTAAGCCCTAGTAAGAAACCTAGTTAGTAGACTAAGAAAGGAGAAACTAGATCTAAAACTATTATATATTTAACTACCTCTACTACTAAAGGATATTAAGTAATATTAGGTAATAGCTAATCTAGAAGAAGAAAATAAGAATAAAAAATAGTAGACTCCTAATTAGAGCTAAGAGAAACCTTAGTAAGATAACTAGAATATCTAGGCTTAGAAGAGGAATTTAAAAAAAAGAAGATTAATTTCTAATAAAGGGTTAAAAGAAGAAAGAGTTTATAGTATAACTATAAGATTAACTATATAGAAAAGACTAAGAGAATTAGAGGATAAAGAACTCCCTAAAGTAAAATATTATAGAGTCTTTATCTATATAATAAAAGACCTAGATCTAAGTATAAACTAGATAGAAGAACTTCTAGAGTATATCTATAAGATTATATTCCCTATTTTTATACTAGGGATTATATAAAGATAGGAGGTTCTAATTCTAAGAACCTACTAAGAGGTAATATAAGATCTAAAATAGGGTTATATATAGGAAGAGGTAATCTAGAAAGAGCTAATTATACTTAGAAGTAACTATACCTAGGATTAAATAGTTCTACTAAAAGAAGTAAACCTAGTTACCTTAAAATAGATATTTAATATAAAGAGACTAATTAGTAGAGTAATTAATAAGTTTAAAGTAAGACTAGTTATAAGAGGTTTTTCCTAGAAATTTAAAGTAGATTTTTAAGAGATATTTATACTAATAGTAAGGTATAATATACTTAGGGTATTTATAGCTACTATATATAAGAAAGACCTAGAATTATACTAAGTAGATATAAATAATATATTTACTAAAAGTATCCTATAGGAAGATATCTTTATAATTCCCCTACTAGGAGTAGAAATCCTATAAAGTATAGCTCTAAAAATCCTAAGGAGCTTATATAGCCTAAAACAAGTAGTAAGAGACTAGAATAAGCTATATATCTTAAAGCTAGAGAAAATAGGGTTTTACTAATTAGAGGTAGATCTATACTTACTTATTTATAAAGGTAGGAACCTAATAGTTTTAACCTATATAGATAATATTCCTATTATAGTACTAAAACTAGAAGATATTCTTTAGTTTAAGAAAGAACTAGGTAAGGTATTTAAAATTAAAGACCTAGGTAAACTAACTAAAATTCTTAGGATAAAGCTTACTAGAGATAGAAAGAATAGTACTCTAAAGCTTAACTAAGAATATTATATCTAGGAAAGCCTTATAAAGTTTAGAATAACTAAAGAAATAGCCTACCTAACCTTATTATCTCTTAATAACTATAAGAGTCTAAGGAAATCTAACTTAGATAAAGAGAGATATAATAAGATAGAGTACTAAAGCTAAAATAGTATATAGATATAGCTAATAACTATAATAAGATCTAATATTACTTTTACCCTTAGAAGACTTAGATTATATATATTAGATCTATCTAAGAGATACCTAAAAGTACTTAGGAAACTAGCTAGATACCTAAGATTATTCTTAAGCCTAGGTTTAATATTTAGAAGGGGAGGAGGAAAGCTAGTTAGATATTTAGACTCTAATTATATAATAGATAAAGCTAATAGAGTCTTAATCCTTAGAAGTATCTTCTTTCTCTATAGATTACTAGTTTCTTAGATAAGTAAGAAGCAAAAGTTAGTTACTATATTAACTATAGAAGCTAAGTATATAGTAATAAATATATATATAAAGCAATCTTAGTTCCTTATAGTACTCCTAAAGGAGATAGACTATATATAGTTAGTAGAAGAATATTTATTTTAACTACTAATTAAAGGAAATTCTAATATAGTAAATAAAATTAGACCTATTTAGATTATAGGTAATAACTAGGTAGCTTTAATTCTTATTAAAGATACTTATACCTATAAGGGATTAAAATATATTAATATTAGCTTTAATAAGATTAGAAATCTTTAGTAGTAAAGAAAGATTATAGTAGAATATACTCTAATAAAAGAGATAGTAGCTAATAGCCTAACTAAGCTAAAGATAGGGCTATAGTTCTAGAAATTTATAAGGCAATTATAACTTATATAAAAGGTAATAAAAGTACCTACTTAAAGGCGATTAACGCCGTTTAGTAAATAAGATACTAGGCCTAAGAATTAAACTTAGTAGATTAGATATACTATACTAATCTAGAAGCTATTATACCTAATTAGCTAACCTAGAATCTTTCCTAAATATAAATATAAGTAGGATATAGTAGTTTAAAAGGAAAGATAAAAGAATATAATAGAAATAGATTATTAGAATTTATTCTACTATATTAATTCTAGATTAAGGAATTAAACCTTACTAGTTAGATATACTATACTAACTAGGAGACTACTATATCTAATTAGCTAATTAAAATTCTAAATTATATATATTTATTCGGATTAGACTTAGAGACTAACTATTCTAAGTAGGAGTATTAGAATATATAGTCTAGTTAGTAACCTAGTAAGGGATACTAAGGTAGACTAGATTATATAATAATAGTTATATAACTAGTCTAAGCTAATACCTTTTAGGTTTAGCTCTAACCTATAGATAATAATAATAATAATATACTTACTATTCCTACTTTAGCCCCTACTACTCCTTATAGCTTCTATTATACTTTATAATCTATTTATACCTATCGGCCCTCCTTAGCTCGATAGGAACTATTATTATTACCTATACCTACCTATTAGTCGTCTATAGTATACTAATACGTACTATTAGTATATACGCGGTAGGTAAATAAAAGGCTATTAGGGAAATCCTCCTATAGAATAGTATAGCTATCCTAAACGGAGCGATTACTTATATCGGCTAGCTAGTTAAAACTAGAGCAAATAGTAAACTAACCTTATTAATCGTTCTATACTTTACCCGCGCTTTAGATACTAATAAAGTACTCGGATAAGGCCTACGATAGTATAGTAGCCTATACGTAGCCGAAATCTATAAGCTAGGCGCGAGGATCTAGTAGTACTTTAAATACTAACTATACGGTTATAATAGAACCCGGAACCGTATACTAGATCGATACCCTTTATATACTAGGCTATATAAGAAGGAGGTATACCCGCTAGGTATACTATTATACTATACGCTATATACTAGACTATATATAGTATTTAGCGAGGGCTACTCTATAAGAAGGAAGGCTAAAGTAAAGGCGGCGAAGAGCCGTAAATACTATATAAGGTTTAACGTTCCTACTAAGGAATAGCTAATAGAGAAATAGGGCATTTAAGTAGTAGAAGTAGGCGACTAGCGAGACCTAGAAAATAGCTAAGCTAAGATGCTAGAGATATAATTAAAATAGACCGGCTATATTATACTACCCGACTCGGACCTATAAAGTAACTAGGATCTACTAGAGAGGCCCTATTCGGATATAGGTAAATAACGCGTCTAACGCGTCTTAGACCCTAGTAGTAGTATAGTAAAAGTAATTACTCCTATACTAAATACTAAAGCGACTTTAACGCCTTTATCGCTAACTCTAGTTATACTAATACCCTATCTAACTTAGGTATAGAGGGAAGCTTAGTTAGAAGCTATACCTATTTTTACTAATCCTAAAGACTACTACTAGGAGCGCCCGCTAACGACTATAATAGGAATACTAAAGAAAGGTAATATACTACTATTACCGCTCTCCTACTTAAAGACTCGTATTCGAGACCTCTAGACTAAAGCTAAAGTATTCGAAGATTTTATTTAAGCCGAATAAGCTTAGGAACGCGCTAAATCTCGAAAGAGGAAGCGACCCTTTAATAAAGACCCTCTTTAGTAATACGCTAATAGCTAGTAGTCTAGCGCGGACTTAGGCGACTCTATTAGCGATATCGATATACTTAAATTACTCGAAGGCGGTAGAGGTAAACGAACTAAAACCCTTACGCTAAGTAGCTAGTAAGTAGTAGTACTTATTACTAAGAAGAAAGCTAATAGCCTAAAACGTAAAAAAGCGGCTACCTTCTTAGATAACGATAAAGAGAACGAGCTACCGGCGAAGAAAGTCGCTAGAGTTACCTAACGGTTAACTAAAGTATCCGCCTATACCTTACTAAAGAAAGTCCTTACTAAAGATAAAGGATAGATACTTAAACTAGTATAGGGAGACCCTCTACTAGCGGACGATAGCGATAGTAGCTCCGGAGATAATAGCGGTAGTAGTAGTAACGAGTTAACGGACTCGCCGAACTAACCGGATAGCTACGACGATATAATAGACTAGTAGAGCGGCCGCTCTCGAAAATACTACGTATCCTCTAATATAACGTAGCTAGTAGCCTTTACTAAATAGCCGCGCTCTTCGATAGTAACTAAATTTATAAATATAATATTATCGCTATTTAGGAGCCCTATCTAAATAGATAGAACGAAGGCTACGTAATAACCTATTATCTATAGAAGGACCTCTTTTAGCTACTCTTCTTAGGTAAACTAGACGCCTAAGTAGCTACCTTCGTAACTAAATATTAGGATATAAGCGAATAGATAACTTATCTTACTAAGGAATACGTATATAAAATTACTATTCGATTAGAGCTATAAACGGTAATAGTAATTAATACCTACTAACCGCCGATTAATAACGACTCTACGATTATTTAATATCTCTACTAGTATATTATAAGATATACGATAATAGTAGGGGACTTTAACGCCTACTATTAAGACTAGATACCTAACCGACCGAATAATACTAAGGGTAGGTACCTCGTATAACTAACTTAGGACTACTATTTAGTTTAGGTAGTCCCTCGCGACTAAACTATATAAATTAACCTACGAGATAGGGGTATATCTACCCTCGATTTAGTCTTTTATTTACCTATAGTAATATACCGTAACCTTTTAGTTAGTACCGAATACGACTAGGATTTAGACTACCTCCTAATCGAATCGACGTTCGTATTCGTAGACCTTCTATTAAATTAGAAGGAAGAGCCTTAAAAGAAATAGAAAGATACCGATATCTATATCCTCTCCGCCTACTTCTACTAACTCTAAGTTCTAACGATATAGGAACTAGATATACCTAAAAGGCTAGATAAATATATAATTAGACTCTAAGTAATCCTTTATTAAGTAATAGAGGAAGCGGTACTAATAGTACGCTACGCTAAAGGTAGAACTAGAACCGGCTAGAAATTAGGCTTTATATAGCTCCGCTAAGAAATAAGACGACTTAAGCGATACCTTCGGTACTATTAAATTACCGAGGGACCCGAGTATAAGGAGTATAGACTACTATATAAAGAATATAAGTAAAAGATCCGTACCTAGAAGCGTAAGAGCTTTAGGCAAGATATAGTAGTATATAATAATAACCTCCTACGCCTATAGAAGGTAATTAAATAGAAATCTAACTAGGGGTATCCGTAGACCTTATACTTTCCGACTATATAGTACGAAGGCTAGTTAATTACCTCGAGCTATAATAAAGCTAAACTCCTCGAGGCGGCCTTCTTTCTAATATAGAAGTAGGCGGATCTAACTAATATTACGCTAGACTTTACTTACCTAGAACTAATTCCTTACCCGCTAATTACTCTCTATAAAGTAATATTAGCGGTAAAGAAGATAGTAATAGGTAAAGTACTAGGACCCGACGGGATCCTAGCGGAGATAATTAAGAAAGCCCTACTATACCCGCCGCTAATTAACGAAGACCTATCTAATTCTAAGTCCGAATTAGACGACGACGATACCCTTCTACCTAGTAGTAATAGCTCTACCTATACTACTAATACTATAGCGAGCGCCCGCTAACTAAGGGATAAGGAGAATATCGGACTAATACCGTTCTACGTATACCTAACGGCCCTCTTTAACGTATCTTTAAAGCTCGGCTACTACCTATAGGCGCTACAAATATCTATAACGGTCGCTCTTTAGAAGCTAGATAAAGATCCGGTAATACCGAAGAGATACTAACTAATTATATTACTTAATATAATCGGTAAGTATCTAGAAAGTATTATTACCGAGAGAATATACTAGGTATTTAAAACCTAGTAAGTCCTTCTAACCGGCTACTTTAGGAATAGGAAAGGCTACGTAATAGATAAGGCCCTTTATTCCTTAATCGAACCGATAGTAGACTTATAGTAATAAGGCGGTAAAGCCTTAGTACTCGTACTCGATATTTTAGGAGCCTTTAACTACGTCTCCTATTAAAGACTCTTATATAATATACGTAGGCGCCGTCTAGGCGGCGAACTAGCTAAATAGATATAGAGCTTTCTTACTAGATAGCGGATACGCTTACGACTACTAGATATTATCGTATTAGAAGCCGAAGTAACCGTTAGAATACCGTAAGGCTTACTACTCTTAATACCGCTCTTTATTATCTTTAATACCGATTTAGTTAAGTAAACGAGCGCGGTCGAAAATAATACCTTAGTAGAATAGATCGACGACGTAACGATACTCGTTACTAGTCTAATAGCGGAGGTAGTAGAAAGAGTTATAAAAGAATTAGTAACTATCTACGAGCGATAGTCTAACTAATACGCCGCGATCTTTATACTAGCTAAATTCTAACTTATTTACTTCTACGCCCTAGGTACCCGCTACTAAACTATAAGGGACTTAGTATTTACTATCGAATTTTAAAATATAGTTATTTAACCTACGGAGGCCGTTAAAATCCTCGGAGTTATACTAGACTTACGGCTAACCTTTACGGCTTATCGAAAGGATATTAAAGCTAAGGCTATAAAGAAGAATAATATTATAGCTATACTTAATAAATCTTTATAGGGAGCCTCGCCGATAGTAGTACGTAGAGCTTACCTAGCTATAATCTAACCGCTCCTCGTATACGGCGCCTTAGTCTAGTATCGGCTAGGTATAGCCGATACGAAGAAAGTAGCTAAACTTATTAATTCGATTTAGTATCTCGCGGCGTACTAGATAGCCGGCGTCTTTAAAACGACCTTCTAAGTAGCGCTATATACCGAGCTATATATTAAACTAGCTAAGGTATATCTCTAGTTAGTATACCTCCGGACTTTTATTAGAATAGCGAGTAGACCCTATAATACGGTACTTATCGACCGGGCCGATACGGACGCCTATAGGAGGTAGATAATACCGCTTATCTACTATAAATAAGTATATCTCGTAGCGAGCGGTACGCTACTATTATAAATTTAATAAGTCTTCGTAAATACGCTATAGGGAGAATACCTAAATATAGTAATTCCGGACGATATAGAAGAGGCTATACGAAGATACGACGAGACGTCCCGCCTACTAGATATCTATATCTATACCGACGGATCGTTAAAAGAAGATAAGAAAGATAATAGTAAACTAGGCTACTCCGCGGTATTACTCGATAGGAGAGTATTTAAATCGAGACCGCTTAGTATAGCCGCCTTCTTATTATCCTTCTATACTAAAGTATATAGCCTTTTATTAGCCCTCTAATTAATTATCTATTACGGTCTAGTCGAACTAGTTTATATCTATACCGATAATAAAGGGCTCGTATAGAGGATAAGCGACGCTAACGCTAATACCGCGTAGGATACTATTCGTTAATTTTATAAGCTACGGCTATATATACCCTACTCTATTTTAATTTAATAGATACTCGGCTATTTAGGTATACTAGATAATAAATTAGTAGATAAACTAGCTACCGAAGTAGCCGATAGAGCGCGGCCTATTTACTTATCCCTAATCTACGACTATAAGTAGGCGAAGGGATAAATCGATACCTTCCTTAAAGGCAAATAGTAGCTTAAATAGGCTAACGGCGATATAGAGCGAAGTATCTACCGAATTTAACTATATATAACTAAAGACGTCCTTTAAAGATACTAATAAGCTAGCCGGCCGATAGGAAGTATTATTATCTAAATACGGATAGGAAAGATAGCCCTTAACTAATATCTTTATAGAATCGGAGTAGTAGGTAGCCTATTCTACGGCCTATATATTAATAAGGACGACTATAAGCTATAACGCTAAACGTCCGTATATATACTACTCGAATACCTACGACTAACTAAAGATAGAGATAATATATAGATAGCCCTTAGTAAACGAATTACTAACTTTAACCTCCTTCTTAGTAACCTAGCGATAGTATAATAGGTAGCCCTATTATTACTAAAGGCGAAAGTCTTATAGTAGTTTAGAGTAATCGATCCGGAGCTCGTAGAATCTAAGTATAGCGACCTAATTTAAAAGTAAAGCGAGGTATTAAACTCTAAGAGAGAAGCTAAAGCCGCGAAGAAAGCTACGAAATAGGTATACTAGGTATAGATAAAACGACGATACGCGGAGGCTACTAAGTAAGTAATTACTTAAGTATTACTAGGTTAAAGTTAAGTAGTATATAGTACTTATATATAAAGAGTATACTACTACTCTAATTTAGCGCTACGATAGCGGCTATACGAGAGACATCCGCCTAGACTATTAAGCTACTACTAATCTTTACTAAAGTATACTATAAAAAAGGGACGAAGGGTTATAACTAAGCAATTAAGTATAACGAAGCTACTAGAGGGACTACCTACTATTATAGGTCGCGGAAGGGCTTATAGACTTATAGTAGAAAGATATAAATTCGGAGTAGCGAACGACTTACTATAGTACGGTTACCTAGCTTTATTACCTCGTACTACTCTAGACGCCTACTATTCTTAAATAGGCGGGCTAGGCTATTAAATTAGTCCCCTAATAGCGTTATACTCGCCTTCTAATACGTACTATATACTAACGAACCTAGCGAGTACCTAAAAGTAACTACGCGTTTACCGTAACGATAGTTAAATATCGCGTATACTCCTATTAGTATAAATTAATACTACGCGCCGTATTTATTTATACGGCTACTTAACTAAGCGTCTCGCTAGCTAGTAAGTATACTAATAAAACTACTATTAACGACTATTAACTAACGAGCCCGGATATTAATACTAACCCTTTAAAGCCTATTACTACTAGGCGTATTATTTATAGGAACGCTCTATAATACTACTACTACCCTTAGGCTCCGTATTTAAACTAGCTTATTAAAAGGATAAAGGAAAGTAGCGTACCCGTTACTATAGATAGTAGTAAAATAGATATTTATTTATAGTATACTAACGGTTAGGTAGCTTAAGCCTACCGCTAGTAAGCTAGTATATATACTATACTACCTAACTAAGCGAGTAACCTCCTAGTTATATAAGGGATCGTTAGCTTATTTATTAAGATTCGTTAAGAGGTATATATTAACCTAAGGGATATTAAAAGGCGTACTAATTAAATATTAACGGGAATGTCTATAAAATCATAACGGTAGTAAGGTGAAGGATTAGCACGGAGCGGGTCAAATTATAGCCGATGCGGGGGCATTAGGCCACGTATCTATAAGCCGCGTAGATCAAAGGTCTTCAAATAGGCTTCAAATGACATACCTATCCTACCTACCGTCGCCTTCACCCGTTGTTTCCCGTCGCTTTGCGCCGAAGTCTGGTGATCGCCAAATCTATCAGCCAAAAATCCTCCGAATGGCAAGAGACGGTATAGGACCACATGTGTCGAGACGGTGACACAAGCAAGAGCTAGTATAGACACAGGCGGAAGACGATGCGCTCGGTCGCGCAGGCTGCAGTGCTTGAGCAAGAGAGGTTGGGATGTGACTTGCGAAAGTTGAAGACCTGACCGAAGATATCTCATTGCATTTCGGCATATTCATGTGCTTGGTGTTGCGCGTGAAGTGTGATGCAGAAGGTGACGTCGGATGAAGTTCAGCGTGCCTTCCTCAAGTCGCGCTATCTCTCAGAATTCCGTATTCAGACATACAGTAGCTCATCGCGCCATTCGCAGTCTGTTCTGCTCGCAAGCTCTGGGACACGGTGTGAAGACACGAACATTTGGAGACCGCAGCAAAAGGAGGAAGCGGTCTACACACAGTCATCCGTTTACAGGTAGGCTTGCGGACATGCCTGAGCACGACTCTCACCATCAGCACCGCCTCTTGACCATGATCACAGCTTGCTCGATCCTAGGTCTGCGCGGACTAGAGGCTGCTCCTGTTCTGTGAGCTACTCAGCGCTTCTTCGACTTGCACATGGCAAGGCTCGGTGCTTTCTTGCGACTTGAGCCCCGAGGATGAAACTACGTCTTTGGAATTATTCACAGCCTGTGACCCATCCATATTCAGATCAACTCTCAAAAGCGTCAACTCGATTTCGCAGACACAAGCAGCTGTTCGCCATCAGGATCATTTGTGTAGCCTACGCGTGGGGCAAATTGAAGAACAGGACTGAGAAAACGGTGCGCATTCATCACACATGGGTCTTAGATGGACTTCGAGCCCTGGTACGACAGAACCAACTTGTTGCATACTGTCCCGTGAAGACAGCTTCTACCTTTTTGGAAACACAGATACTTACCATTCAGGCCATAAATTCATTGGAAGTTCTTGGAAGAATTGTTGAACAAAAGTGCTTCGAGGACGACTTGAGACAGGATAGTCATTATCAAACGTCGAGCTTTATCTTTCGATTCCGAGCTCTCACTCATTGATTGTCAGACCCAGAATGACTCTCGAGCGACATCGCACAATATCATGTTGACCATGCAAAGCCCATTGTCTTGCGTTCCCTTCAGCTCTCCTATGCTTTCGAATCAATTCAAGGGCCTCAGAGCAAGTTATGACAACTGAAGAATGATTGAACACGTCCTCAGCCACAGGTCGACTCATCCGCTGCTGTATTCAGCTCTGCCACGCTGTGAGTCCACATTATCGCGGCAATACCTCAAGACGATGATCATTGCCTTGAGGAACACTTTGATCATTCTACAAGGCTCGGTCTGAATCGATCAAGGTCAAGCTTTCGTTTGGTCAGCCTTAAGGTCGTCCCCACACATAAGCGCCAAATCAGGAAAATTCACCGGGTTCTCGCCGGCCGCCTAAATTGTGAGGTATATATACAATTAGAAATTCTCCTCGGCTCATCCCGTGTATGAATTGCACGCGGTGAGGTGTCCGGTAATTAAGACGCTATCCTCGCTGTCGTTGGCTTGTGCTCATTCGTAACAGAGTGGTTATGGAGCTGCGTTTAGGCTTCACCTAAGCAGATTCCGCAGTGGCTTTGCCTCGTGGTGAGAAAGCCCTTTCATTATGATCGTTTGAACCAATTCTAACGCGTGAAAAGGGTTCGAATCCCACCCTCATCAACATGTCCTGACCAGACGTCTCTCTTTTTGTATTCTTTTGGCACTCTTTTGGCATATGTAGCGCTCACAGCGTTGTGTCTTCGTTAAGATTGTGATCTTTCACATCTTGTAAAAGGGTGAAATGCGTGTGAATGAGATGCAATCGTTCTATGAGCATTCCCAAAATGACTTCGAAAGCTTGACTCCTTAACAAAATCACAGTCCAGCAACACGATGACGGCTCCTCGAGCTCAAACAGAACGAGAACTCTTTTGCCATCATTTGAATCGGCCTAGTGCCATGGTATTGCCATCGTATCATATTTTGGTCTGGATCATGGCCAACATGGTGCATGTGAACAGACCCACTTTTGGCTTGGCACTCCGACTTCGACCCCTGCGCACTCGCACTTGCGCTTTATTCTGCCACCACCACAACAAGACCTTTCGTGCGCATCCTCACATACTTGAAGCTGGACAGTGGCGCTGTCACAGCTCAGACATGGCGTGGCAGTTCCACACTTAGCAAGTCGCGTTTGCCCTGTTCGACACGACTGCACCTTCTCAGTCAAAGTCCATATCGTGCAAGCGCTACAACTCACCAGACTCGCTGATGCCGTGAAGTCTCAACGACGAACAAGATGCCTGCTGGCCAATGTCTGGATTGGAATGTGCTGAATGTTTCACTGCTGCGCGGCTGAATGCTCAAACCTGCGTTGAAGGTCCTGCCAACGCATGGAATCAGGACCGTTCACAATGAAGCTCGGCAGACATTATCTGTAGCCCGTGAAAGTTGGCAATCGTACCTCGAAGCCTGAAGATCGCTGAAGGGGAATGATATCATCTCTATTGGCACTTGCTACGAGAATTTGATCTGCTCTTGGATGGAATGCTTTTGCAGCACGATATGTGGTCACTGCACGGGCAGTCTTATGGTCGGTCAACTTCAATTCAAACTTTCTCTGGCACCTAAGGTAGTCGGATTCGCAATCCGACGATGCGGCTGGATGGTTCATGCTGCTTTGCAGCGTGCCGCTCCATTCCTCGAAATCGATCCGGACGACCTCTGGAAATCATTCGAAGTCAATCTCAAAGGTCCATACCCGATGACAGATCCTTCATACCTCTACTTCTCAACCATAAAGCCAAGGACCCGCTCAAAACTGTCGTCAACATTGGTCCAATATGGGACTTGCAGCCTTGCCAGAAACCCCAGCCTACCAGGCCACCAAATGCGCTTTGATGAGACTCACAGAACTGTTCACCTCGAACTTTCCTCCAACTGCAAGCGATGGTCAAGAGGACGATGGCTTACTAGCATACACTGTCCACCCTGGCAGCGTAATGACAGAACTTGCTGTGAACCTTCCGGAATCTGTTAAAGTATTTCTACAAGAAACACCACAGCTCCCAGGCGACACTTTGGCATGGCTCACAGGGAGAAGACAAGAATGTTTGAGGAATAGGTACATTAATGGGAGTCTGGATGTGCAGAAACTAGAGGCAAAGAAGGAGGCGATTGTAAGAGATGATCTGCTGAGATCTAAGCTTAGGGTTGGTGGAGGGAGAGATGACGCTGGAGAGAAGTCTGCGGTGCATGATATTGGTAATAGGTTGGGGGAAAGGTCGCAGTCGTGAAGATCTGTGTGGAATGACTATTTTGCCTGAAGTGGTTTGGAGCTACTACCACTATTTTCCCAATCGTTTGCAGCGAAAGGGTGAGAGATGGCAACCGAGTCAATCGAGAACCCTCATTCCGATATATCTACCGCCTCGATGGTGGCCAAAGATACTGCAAACACCGCCACGACTATCATCAAATACCACCATGATCCCACATCCATTTCGTGAATATCCCAAAACCACACTATATCAACGCTATGCTCAGCCCTGCCGTCAGAAATCAGTTTCTGAGCACAGCATCATCTGACTAACGAGCAATACTAACCCAACGATCAAGAACAACGAACCACCTGCACAAACAAACAATCATGACACAACACACCACTAATTTCAATGACTGGCAACTGTCCAAAGACGAGACATTCTGTCCCAACTGCCAACATACAGGAATGGGCCACTATGGTTGGTATGATCGTTTCAAATCACCCCAGGTCTGAGTATCGGTCATCTTTTCTCTTCTATTCCTCCCTCATCCATACTGAGCGACAAGTATGACATGGCGTTTTAGCGAGTTTTCATAGCTTTGGCAACAAGCTAGAGGCATCATTTGTCCCTTTCCTTGATCATCATTGTTAATGGCCACAGGAAATCATGATGATTCTGTTCTGCTTCCTGTACTCTTCACTGCGTCCAAGATCTTCAACGCCTGCCCACCACTCCTCATTCTCCCCTCCAACCACCGTGAACACACATCTCACCCAGTACTTAAATCCTCCACCCTCCCATTCTTCTCCTTCGCCTCATCACCAAGATTCTACCATGGCCATCACAAACCCACAACGACATCGCCCCGACCACCTCTCAAGAGATGCAGACACACAAGTCCGCTGCTCAGAATGCGGGCACGTAAAAGGAGGACATAGTCCAGCTTGTTCAAGACCACGCGTGCGAAGGTAGTGATACAAACGCATATATGGGGAGGGATGACTTACTACTCGCCTCTTCGATGCGGTGAACACGCTTTGAGGCGTATTTATACCCAGCGCTTTTCATTCCGATTTCCGCGAACACATCCCCAATATTCAGTAGCATCCAACATGACTAACACAAATCGACATCCTGACCACCTCACAAGGGAAAGCGACCCCGAAGTCCGCTGCTCAGAATGTGGCCATTTGAAAGGAGGACATACGCAGGGTTGTTCGTGGTACCGATGGCGGGAGCAATCAAGGGATCGACCTCTAAATTCGTGAGCTCATGCTTGGAGTAATATATTGCTAGCTTTTTTTTTTTGAAGCTACTCATCGTGCTCAAAAATATCCATGCCCACCACCTTGGCTTCCATACTGTTGCCCGAACCCAGGCATACTTTCCTGATCCATGCCTTCTAGATTCATGAAGTCATCGACGAGTCCATCGTTGCCGCCACCAGGCTGTGAGACGCGGATCGTATCTTGATCGTCTGCTGTTTCGAATTTGGGATCGATGTCGATAGGATCGCTTATTTCGTCGTTCTGTGGCGGAGGAGGGTCGGTGCCGTCGACAATTTGGATATTTTGAGGCACAGCTTGGCCGAGAGCTTCCACTCGGGTTTCGCGGTGATTGTTTTCGCGCGGAATACGTGGAAGTGAAGGGCTTCTATTACTGTTGAGACAGTCTCCTCGACTATTCATCCAGAGAGAAGCTTCTTGGATTTCTCCTTTGCGTTTCTGCTCGGCCCAGACTTCTGGATGTAGTTGGGCGAGGATGAGTGTCGCTTCATACCAGCGGCCTTTGACGTTGTTCAGGTCGACTTGCTGCTGCGCTGAGGTGAGTCTCCAGAAGCTGGCGACGCGCTTTACCTCGACCGTACACTTGTTGCGATCCATCAAGTCTTCGGTGAGACGTGCGGGAAGATGTGGGTTACGGTTCGGCGCTGCCGGTGTCTCGACGGATACATTTTGATGCGGTATCGTCGCAAGCTGGTAGACGTCTCCGACAAAGTATGTGGCCTGCTCTAGCACTTGCTGTGGATTCACGGGCGAGGCGCGCTTTCGCTCAATAATGGAGTGAACCACCATGACATCTGTGCCAGTTCCAATGTGCAACCGTACCGGATCGCCGGCCCAGATCTTCTCGGCGCCGAGAAAGATGCCGTTGTAGTGCACCTCTTGGACACCTGGTTCTGGCTGTAACACTTTGTCCTTGCCGAAGAGTGTATAGGTAGAGTCGATCATCTTGGCCGCCATGATAGAGCCGTCTACTTCTAGATCACCAGTGCCATAACGACCTGATGCCATTCCTTGCCAGTCGGCTGTCTCGTATTTGGGAGGGTTTTGCTGGTCATTGAGACCCTTGTTGGTGAAAGCCGGCACACTCCACGCCAGCCATGGTCGCATCTCCTCGTTGCCCTGCTTGACGTGAACGCCTGGATTCCCAGATGGGTATGATAGTGGTTGAATTTGGTAAAAGGTGGTGTTTGTGTTGTTCGAGGTCTCAAGCCAGCGTCTCAAAACAACACCGATCCCCCAGGCATATCCGCGCTTGAACCAAACCAATTCACCAGGCCGATACATGAACATCTTAAATCTAGCATCCATGGCCTGATCTGGTGACTTCTGTGGTGGTAATGGTGTTGGAGATAATTGCCTCTGTGCGCTGACAGGTCTCTGCACCTGGACTTGTGGACTTCTTGCAGCCTGCTGGCTGGTCTGGCGTGCCATCTGTGTTCCTGCCTGCATCCGCAAGGCATCTTTTGAGTCCGGTTCTGTCTTGGAAGATTTCTCATTCTTCAACTTAGCACCTGGCAAGACATTCTCCAGGTCTTCCGGCGAGCATATCTTGCAGCTACAATTGTCTGGATCGCCGCTCTCATCCGTACACAGCCAGAGCAGATGCGGGAAGAAGTCGTTGGGACTGCGGAATCGTTTCCTCCTGCCGGCTGGATGTCCGTATAGATACGCATCCTGCCTGTCATTACCACCAGCTGCATGCGTCTTGCTCTTGACCTCCAGCTTGCCATCCACTACTGTCTTCTTGACATGCTCGTACAGGCGATATTGCTCTGGGAAAGTGACCAGTATATAGCCATTATCTAACAAGCATCAGTATATGGACATGCACAACTCCTATAGAGGTCCACATACATACCCTGTCCAGACTTGTCCTTCCACGCCAGCTCTCTCGCTAGCATCCCACCCAGCTTTCTGCGCCAGTCGAGATGCTTTCCCTCGTCCGCGCCAACTTCACGGTAGAAGTCGCTAACTCCATCTCGGTCGGGTCGCTGGTCCAATTGATCGTCTGTGGGTTGATTGAGCTCTCTGCGTTTCCCTTTGGACACCACTTCAAGCTTGCCATCGCTGCGTCGGACGTAGATGGGGTAGAATCGCGCCATGGCGATCGTTGACAGAGTTGTTCTCAGCTCTCACGCATCTTTACTGACACCACAGCGCCCACAATCACTTTCACCGCCACAGCCTCAACCCCGCGCCGCTGTCTCTCTGGTTTGCTTCGTCGTTGTTTCCTGCACACAAGAATAGAGGTAATAAGCTTTCGGCAGGATGCCGCGCCAACCCAACTGGCGTGGAAATCTGTACATCCCCATCGACGACGACTACATCTTGAAGGACGCATCTTGTCGCACTCAGGTCTCACAGCTACTGTTAGATTGATACAATTTGGTAGCACAGCTTTGTCACTCAGCAACATTCCCTCGTCTCTGGCAGACAGCATTGGACTTCATCGCCACAGGGCATCAGCGGCACGCGAAAACGATCTTGCACGGAATCTCACCTGAAGCGCTGCAGGTGAGGTTTGCACATTCTTGGTCACAAGGCATTGGTCGGCAGGCACCCGCATCCACTTTTTAGCAAATATCTTTCAGCAAAGCAATCCAATGGACATCATCGACACTCCGCCACTCAAGCGCAGAAAGCTGGTACCGGCCATTCCAAAAGTATCACCAAGCAAGCTGTCCGACCTGCTATCTGTGTTTGGTGCGCGTAAGTCGCTCACCTCAGTCAGCAAGATGGACCGTGACGCTGGTGGTCACAGCCTTCGTGGCAAGGCGCCCGTGTCATATGCAGAGTCACCTCCTACATCGACAGAGACCTCACCGACCAACTCACCAGCACTGGGCGTGCTTGACTCGTTCGATGTTAGTGAGAGCGAGAGCGACAGTGAGGATGAGCTGACCTCCGACGATGTCATTCATGTAAGTCCATTGACTCCACCGCGTGTCCGATGTCGAGGCCTCAATGTCGCAGACAGGACTCCAGTCGCAGGCAATGGGCTCGGAGCGACATTTCACAGATTTGCTAATGCGCCCATTTAGGCAGTACCTCGAGGCACATTGCAGCAGCAACAGCAGCCAGTCCCAGAACTGCCAGCTAGATCTCGTCGCTCCGGCGTGACGTACGCGAGACCCGTACCACAGCCAAAGAAGGTCCAGAAGGCTTCGAAGAAGCGTAAGACCAACAAGCGCATCCTGACCTCAGACACCGCCAAGTCTCGCCTCAATGCCAGATCCGGTACTCAAACAGCACGTGGCCAGGTGCGCCAGGACATTGCCCTCCATACCAAGCCGAAGAGAGATGCCTTCCTCCTGGCCAATAGTGACTACTTCCTCCCACTGCTGCCGGAGTCCAATTATATCGCCAAGGTCGAGGCTGCCGCTTCCAAGTCGGACCGCCAGTTGCCAGAAATGACACCATATCATGACCTTCAGGAACAGCCAGACGGAGTGAAGGCGACGATGAAGCCATATCAGCTGCAAGGACTGTCCTTCCTCGTCCACATGCATGAGAATGGCATGTCTTCAATCTTGGGTGACGAGATGGGTCTGGGCAAGACACTTCAGACACTTTCGCTCTTTCAGTACCTCGAAGAGAACAAGCCGACCACCGGAGAGCTGCGACCATACCTTGTGGTGTGTCCTCTAAGTGTTCTTTCATCATGGATCAGTGAAACCAAGAAGTGGGTACCAAATCTGAACGTTGTCCGCTTTCATGGACCAAAGACCGAGCGTGAACGCTTCAAAACCGAATGCACCGCAAAGAAGGCTCGCTATGAGAGCGATCGCACGAAGCATCAAGATGATCGCATGGACATCTTCGTGACTACCTACGAAACGTTCACACATGAACAAGGCTGGTTCAAGCGGAACTTCGTTTGGCGCTACTGTGTTCTCGATGAAGGTCATAAGATCAAGAACAACGAGTCAGACATTTCTTTAGCATTGCAAGGACTGAGTGCAGAGTACCGCCTGCTTCTCACTGGCACACCTTTGCAGAACAATCTAAAGGAGATGTGGGCGCTCCTACATTGGCTCTTCCCGGAAGTATTCACGGACGACACGAGCGATGCCTTCCGCAAGGCTTTCGATCTGACGCGAGGCCAGGTTTCGACGACTTTCATGGACGACGCTCGCCAACTGCTGGAACTCATCATGCTCCGCCGCATGAAGACCAGCCCTGGCGTCAACCTTGGCCTACCTGAGAAGGAAGAGGTGCTGCTATACGTGCCGCTGACTCCGACGCAGCGATTCTGGTACAGATGGCTGCTGAATGGCGCTGGCGATTCCACTTTGGACGAGATCTTCTCTGCCTCCAAGGAGAAGGACGCTCAGGCCCTGGGCCAGCAAGAGGAAGCCCTCTCGATCCTAGAAAAGGCTGGCAAAGCGCTGGACACAGCTGAGGAAGCTGATACGACAGATCTTTGGGCCGAGTCAAGAGCGATCATGCAGGAGGCCATCGACAAGGCCAATGACGAGAAGAAGACCGGCGGCTGGAGGAAGCTCATGAACCTCTTGATGCAGCTTCGTAAGGTCTGCAACCATCCTTATCTCCTGCCGTCGGCAGCCCCGATCGAGTACACCATTGGGAACCATGTTGTTGAGGCTTCTAGCAAGTTCATCGTCCTGGACAAGCTTCTCCGAGAATTGGTGGTCAAGCGAGGCAAGAAGGTGTTGATCTTCTCAGGCTTCACATCTACACTCAACCTCTGCGAGGAACTGTTATTGCTGCAGAACGCAAGTGGTGCTCCCATCCGCCACGCTCGCCTCGATGGTGGCACTACACGAGCCCAGCGCAACCTTAGCATTCGCCTCTTCAACGACATGCAAAGCAACTTCAATGTCATGCTGCTCTCCACTCGCGCTGGAGGTCTCGGCATTAACTTGACCTCTGCCACTGACGTGGTCTTCCTTGATGAGGACTTCAACCCGCAGGTCACTCTGCAGGCAGAAGCACGCGCACACCGCATTGGCCAGACAAGAAAAGTCACCATCTACAAGTTGTGTACATCAGGAACAGTCGAAGAACAGATGATGGGTCGCATTCGCAAGAAGCTCTATCTGTCAGCCAAGATCACCGAGAGCATGAGAAACATCCACACCGAGGACACTTCCAGCAAGAAGCGCAAGCGCACTTCGAGCGCCGATACTGGAGGTGATGACGCTCCTCATCTCGACACGGCCTCGCTCCAATCCTTGATCAGACGTGGTGCCCGCACGCTGGCTCGAGAGGAGCTCAAGGTTGATGAGCTGCTCAGCTGGGACTGGGACACAATCATCGAGAAATGCAAGGACAAGCCGGATGACGAGCTGGTCGCTGAACAGACTGGAGGCGCAAAGATCGATGAGCAAGAGTGGCTACAGCAGGAAGAGCGTGTTCAGACTGCCGTGTTCGAGGGTACCAAGCATCGCAAGGAGATTCAGAAGAAGGCCGAGGAGATTATGGAGCTCAATCGTGCCGACCGACGACTAGGCAAGAACACCACGGTGGAGATGGACGGATATATGATCAACAAGGAGTCACTCAACTGCGCAGATTGGGAGGCTGTGCCAACACTCGCCGGAAAAGATCCACGACTGGCCGAGTACAAGAAGGCGAAGCGCGCTGCCATTGAGAACCAAGAGACCTGCCAGATCTGTTGGGATGCTGGTGAGCTGACCCTATGCTCGGGATGTCCGCGCTCTTACCACGTCGGATGCCTTTCGCATGACTTTCAAGGCAAGGCAAAGTCTCCGCTGCAATTCCACTGCCCACAACACGAATGCCGTGACTGTGGGGCGAAGACTACGGATGCTGGCGGCATGATCTATCGATGCCGATGGTGCGAGAATGGCTTTTGCGAAGACTGTCTCGACTGGGACAACACCAAGCTCATCGACAACACCTTGCCAGAGTTCGAGATGCTTGGCTTTGGTAGAGTCGCGCAGGCCTACTTTATCGAGTGCTCCCACTGCCACGAGAGGTTCAGTCAAGATGCCGAGGAGCGACGCGTGATCGATGCTGAACGCGTCAGAGTTGCGAAGCTCTACGAGCGGTTCCTGGATGACACTGCGGAGGATCAGACAGCAGGCGCAGAGCGCACTCCTGATACGATGTCGGAGATCGCTACGCCGGCCGAGGAAGAATTCCCAACACTTTCAGCAGGCCATAAGAAAGGCACGAAGCAGTCTTTGGGCAAGACTCTGGTTGACCTGACCTCTGATCTGACTGAGTTCACTTCTGAGGCCGAGCAGCCAACACCGAAGCGAGCATCACCTCGTCAGAAGAAGCAGACTCAGAAGCAGAAGTCGATCGTCATCGACCTTACATCTGAACTGACTGACTTGTCAGATGCTGGGGGCTCGCGCTCCTCGCCTCGGACCGTAAAGAAGATTCGTCGTTGAGGAAACACGCTATTGACTCATTGGCAGACCCTCGACGCGGGAGTCTGGGCAAAAGTCCGCGCTTTACTACTCTAAACAATTATTGGAAGCGCAAGCGCAGCCTTGGTACACAGAAGTCCAGCGAGGGCCAAGTAGCCTTGAAATGAAGCCATCTACGATCGCACGTATTCTCCACTGTCTCTCTGCTCACGCCTTTTCTGACCTGAAGCAAGCCATGTAGGCATCCATTGCAATGAGTCACCCAGTGCAGGCTGCGTACTTGCGCGGCAGGCAACAATGCCGTAACGTCAGCTAATCTACGGCGTTGACGAGATCGCTGCATTTAGAAATCATCGACATTTCGTACAGGTTTCGAGAATCATAAGACTGACAAAAGCCTACATACAATGCTTTCAAATTTCGCAGTTCACCTTTGTGCTGACGGTAAGCCAGACCCTAGAAGTTCTGGATGCGCCGCTGAAGATGCATGGCCGTGCCATGAGGAACTATCCCATATCTGGACCACGATGAAAGTTCCCTCGTGAATATTAATGCCACTGAAAAGCTGCATCACATGCACTCAGGCTGCCGAGTGAATGAAGAGGCACCTGCACTATAGGATCGCGATAAACACCGAAGTCCATGCTTATTCTTTTGTGCATATGAAGACAATAGCTTTGTCCTCGAAGAATCGATACATTATTGATTCACTCGATATGAACTGCAAAGGGGAAACGTAGATCTGTAATTCCCTGCATACTATCAGTGTCCAAATCAAGCGAGATGAAGTTCCATAAATCCTATGCTGTTCTTGAAGAACAGAATCGTGGTTTACGACAAGAACGAGATGCCTTACTAACACAGCTAGATGCTGCTCATGAAGCGATCGCCGCTCTTCAAAAGCGACTCGGCAGGCCGAGTACGAAGACACAACATCGTAGCGTGAAGAATGTCGCTAAGCTTCACAAGGCTGTGCCTCTACCCCCAGCCCAGCGATGGGGTGTGCTCGACACCACACCATTCTCATCCCCATCCCTGACCGACTACACAAAGCTCGTGTATCGCGATGGGAAACTCATCGACACAGAATGCCGAAATGCAGGGTACATGAAGCATACCGAAGCGTCCGCCAAGAAGACTACCGATCCATGGACGGCTCTCAATGCTGGTGTGATGTACACCACAAAACTTCGAGAATCCCAGCTCAACCCGTCCGAGAGCGTAGAATCAGAACCAGGACCAGAATCAGAAGAATCGCAGCTTTCTCTTCCAACACCCGACATTCCCTACGACGAGGAAGAAGACCAGAACGATACCGAGAGGACCCTCTCCCTCCTCACCCGCCTCAACAACCCCCAAGACGACGCCTTCTTCTCCGATCCAGCAACAGGCGCCTCAATCATTCAACTCCCCTTCTCCCTTCAGATGTCCCTCCTCGAACGCGCCTACGACCTCGTCCGCCAAGGAACGTTCCTCTACATTAAAACCCACTGGCCAAAATCCCAACTCCGGTATTTCCCAGAACATTGGAAACAGATCCGTTTTGGATTCACTGAGCTGGAAGATTCGGGCTTCAGTCGAGGTCGCACTTCTTCTGACCGAAACAAGGACCGAATTGCTGATGCCATGTTCTCAATAATTCCTTTGAGGAATATACTCTGTCATCCGAGCTATGTTCAAGATCTAAAATGCCTCGACTCATTGTTGAAATCTGCGCAAGGACTTTTGGTTTTGCTGGATGATGAGAGACGTGCGTTGGAGGTCAGAGGTCTGAGAGAGCGGATTCAAGAAGAAGCTCGGGAGATTTTGTCGGAAATTGAGAGGAGGGAGGGATTCAAAACACTTCCCGGGGATGAAGAGCCTTGGCCCATACATATCCAGTTGATGTTTGAGCATGTTTTGCAAGATCTTCAGAAGGAGAGGATGGCTCCTGAGGTTATTGTTAGAGCTGCAAGGGAGTGGAGAAGTAGAGGGTATAGGGTTGGAGAAGATGAGGCGGGGTTTCAGGAACGGGTTGAGGAGGCGCGGGAGAGGATGAGATTGGTGGAAGTTGTGAAGGGCGTTGATTCAGGAACGTCGTCGGAGTCTGGCAGCGAGAGCTCGATTACATCTGGGACAGACACGGCTTGGTCGTCGGATAGCACGACTGCGGTGGAGCAAGACCTGGATAAGCTCGCAGCTTCTGATGCAGGCGATGGCTGGTCTAATTGCAAAGCAATACAGTCGCGGGCGCCAGAGTCTTGGCAGACAGGGTGGTGAGATTCGGAGTCGCAAGACCTTGACGACCTCACTGAGGACCGTGTCTTGCATGTGACCAGATAGTTCAAGTCCGCCTTAGCACGCGATCATTCACTCACGCGGTGGGTCTCGCCGGGCCGGCCCCGTGATTCTAGGCAGAAAGCTTGTGATCTTTGCCGCTTCATCCAGACATTTCTTCTCCAGCTCCACGTCAATCAATGTTTGCTGTACCATCATAAGTCGCAGAACATCTTTCAACCAGACATCACGCTTTGTCGCATCTACCGTACACCCACACCACCAACACACTCTCTCGCATTCTTTATACACACCACCGACATCATGATTATCAAACTTCCCAAAGATCCAGACGACTACGTTTTCAATTTCCACTCGGTTCAACAAGCTCGAGGGTACGTCTCTATAGCGCCAGAACCGGAACGCGATGACGGCGTCAGCGAGGCTGAAGAGCGTCGCGATGAAGCGTATGTCCACCGCCTGATGCGCGCGATACAATCAAAGGACCGCGCAGGACCGCCATACTACGAACCGGACGAGGAAAAGTGGGCTCAATTTCAGACCTGTGATCAAGAACGAGTCGAGAATTGGATCGAAGAAAATGGGAGCAAGGAGTTCGAGCGCCGGGCTTGGCTGGTCCTCGTAAGTGTTGCGAAGTCGTAACCGGTCACTAGCTAATGTATCACAGGGCCTGGTCCGGGACGTCCACACCCAAGGAGCGCCGGCGGAGATGATGAACCAGTATTTAGATGACATGATGCTTAGCATGTATCTAATTGTTGGCTTCGAGGCGCGCATGGACCGCATCGTGAATGCAGTTAGCGTAAGTCTTGCGTACTGGTGTGTCAGAAACTTCTGCTAATGATGTCCAGGCTCACCCGAGTATTGCATGGGACTTTCTGAGGCACTCTGAGCGTTCAGGAGACCAAGAAGCAAATCAGCACATTGCGTTGATGCTCCATTCGTGGGGACCGAAGGTCAACGAAAGGTGGACAGACTTCCGCGATCACGGCATACGGCCCTTTGACTCGCCTCCACAGAAGCCCGAAGCAACCGAACTGTCTCAATCAGGCACGAAAGCGACCCGAACAGCCCGGACAGGGTCGGGTGAGGTGAAGACTGAGGACGACCTAGTAGACCTCGAGAGCACACCTAGCGAGGCTCGTCATCCATTTCAAGCCACAACGTCGCGCCAGACGCCGAGAGTCGATCCTTTACGCCCAGCAGGCGACATTGATATGGCTCGTGTGGCTTCGCAGAAAAGACAAGCCCAAGCTGCGGCATCTTCCAAGCAGGCCAAAGCCAAGTTCTCGGAGCCACAAAGTAGAGGATTTCCAACAGCGACTCCTACCAAGAGAAAGCGACCGAAGGAGGACGCGGCTTCTGACGCAGACAAGGGAAATACCTCGCGCCAGAACGACTCTTCTCGTCCGAGCGACGCCTCCTCTTTGAGCGATGCCACGCGTCCAAGACTCATCAAACAGGCAAGAAATCCGCGGAAAGCTAGCGAGAAGGATCCAGCACTCGCAGCAACGCTGGAGCAGATGATCAAGGACAATATCGGGAACTTTGCAGGACACAAGAAGAGTCATCGGCGCGAGACAGGCTTTTTCGGGCCAGGCAGCACGGGTAGCCGAGCTTCTCAACCATAATTGGCTGGGTCGACCGTGCGCCAGACTGATGGCACAGTATGTGTTCGGAGAGTCGAAAACGCTTCAAGATTCCTTGAAATCTTTCAATCTGTTGTCCTCAAGTCAGTGCATGTACTCTCCGACGCAGTCGAGATATAGCAAGGGCAGAAGAGGTGAAGTCAGTAAGACTAATCGTAAGTCCGTCAACGCCGCGTACGGCTATGGATCTAGAGCTAAAAGATGTTTCATCATGTAAAGCTTTGAGCGAGAAGAAGAAAATTGCATCAACATACCATAAGCCAGAGCCACAGCAGCTGACATTTCACATTGCATCCATTGAGGGTATCATACCATAATCTCACAACTCCGACCAAAAGAAACACCTCTGCTTTAGAATTCAGTCAGCTACCCACCACCGCGCACTTCAACGTCAAACTCACCATTCATCCCTCATTTCCCTCATTAATCTCCTGCTGCAGCACAATAGAATAAACACTAGCCTTCAACAGCGTGAAAACAGTCGCAGTCTTCCTCTCAAGTCCTCTAAGAGAATCCAGAATTTCAGTCGAAGGCTTAGCAGCGAGTTCATTAAGCACGTTGGCCAACTAGGACATCACATAGTCAGTCTCCATCATCCTCCCCTCAGATGAAGTAATGTCTCTACTCACGTCGTCCAGGTTTCCGACTAGCTTCGCGTACTCGTCTAGGACTTCTTGTTCGAGAGGGGAAAGAGAGTCCTCGGGGTTGCGATTAGATGAGGTGCTCGCGTTGAAGTCGTCCATGTTCATGATTATTGTAGAAGCGACCAGCGCTTCAGTGAGGTTGCATGGAGGGGTCGTTGAAGTCGTGAAGACTTGTTGGTGTTGTTGGTGTTTCGGTAGCAAATTTGCAGGAAGACGCGCGAAAAAGAGAGGGAAGTCGCGTCGAAGGCTTGGCGCTGGGGAATCACGTGTGAGCCACGACTAGCATTGTGAGACGATATAACATAGTCACTTCATGGTGTATAAGTCAATGGTAGCAATGTCAAGATAATCTCAATGCTTTCAAATCGTCTCGTTCGTGCGCTTAATGCTGTAGCTCAGCTTAGGTCTCTGCAAGTCCCGCCTGCCCCGATGTAAAACCACATATTGCCTCAAACGCCCTACCGCCTTTGTGCAGTATTTACAAGCACGCTCGAAGGTGACTTCGCGCGCGGTGCCTCGCGTCTTGAGACTGCAAGGCTCTGTAGCCCACTGTGGGCTTGACTTAAAGATTATCTTTCTTCAACAATGGTGTATTCACCACCAATGAATGTGCTTCTTCGTAGCGCCAACGCTACCGATGAGTATGGCCATTACTTTGTTGAGGTGCATTATCCTCCACGGCATGATTCTGCTCATCTCCATCGTGATGCAGTGTCACACTGTTGAATTCCTCAAATGGATCTGCAATCTCTCCACCTGGTGTCTCAAGCCCACTATCGAGAGGTACACCCTTCATTTTGCTGGCCGGCGTCCCAAATCCTTTGTTCACGCCGGTAGTGGCGCCATTTCCAATATCAATGGATTGCGACTCTTTCACATTTCGGAAATTGATAGTATCAACGCCGCGGCCTTGATTAGGAATGATCGGAGGCTTCGAATGGCGTAGGAGTGCCCAAGAAGTGCTTCGGAAGAATGGGTGTCCTTTGACATCTGATGCGCCCGCACGCGAACCGAGGCGGCGGAGTTCGTCTTTGATAAGCAGTTTTCGAATGAGCGATTTGCAAAGACTAGGCTGAATGTCAGTAAAGGGCAATCGGGGGAACAAGAGAGGCTGATGTGCTTACTTGGAGATATTGGGAGCACCACTTCCTTCAGGAAATGGAACTTCGTCTCGCAAGATGTTGGCGAATGTCGCATTCCTGTTCTTACCCTTAAATGGTGTAGTGCCGAAGAGCATTTCGTATATCAGGATACCGAGTGTCCACCAGTCGACGGCACTCGTGTGTCCACAGCCCTTGATCACTTCTGGTGCAATGTACTCTTCAGTCCCGACGAAAGAGTTGGTTCGGAAGTTAGCGATACAACTCTTCGTGTCGATTGTAGGCATGTTGCTAGGGTTCGGATTGCTCGAGATACCGCCGCTGGCGTTTCGACCGCCGGCCAAGATCATACCCGGTACACCACCTGGATCTGACTGCTTGGAAAGATCGAAGTCTGACAACATGATGTGGCCCGATTGGTGCAGTAAGATGTCTGAATTTAGCAATTAGCATCCTTGTCGAGTCCCTTGTCACGAGGAAGACCTACTCTCTGGTTTCAAATCTCGGTAGATGAAGCCCATGAGGTGAAGATACTCCAATGCTGCAGTGACCTCTGCTGCGTAGAATCTCGCAGCGTCTTCGTCTACGCACTTGTTTGGGCGTGTTTGAAGAGCTCGGAAGAACTAAGTCGTGTTAGCAAATGCATTCTCCTTCCAGAGGAATGACTGAGCTCACTTCTCCGCCACTGCAGTACTCCATGCAGAGATACAGATGATCCTCAGATTGGAAGGAGTGGTAAAGTGTGACGATGAAAGGATGATTGCTTGTGGCCAATATTTCCTGTTCCGCGAGTGCTCGCTTGATCTTGTTGCGCTTGATCATTTCCTTCTTTGAAAGAACTGTGCGCAAGTCAGCATGCGCGAATGCGTCTTCCTTTCCAAGCCGCTCACCTTTCATGGCGTATAATCTCGAGCTCTTCTTCTCTCTGACCAGATATACCTTTCCCACATCACCTTTACCGATCAATTTGATCTTGTCGAAGCTGCCCGGGCCAACCTCCACATTCCGGACCTTGATGCTGTTACTACTGTAGGTCCGTCTGAAAGCTATGCTGTTGCGCAGCTTGCCAGGTGTAATTGGTCCAGTGATGCCAGGAACTGGAAGCAAGTCTCCATTCTGTGGCACTGTCTCCACCATGGAAAGTGCACTGACATTGTTATGCTGTCCAAGACCATTGAGTTTCGGTGTAGGCGGCGTCGCCTCGAATTCAGCAGTCTGAGGTCGGCTGTCTGCATTCCCACCCTTGCCTTTGAACAAGCCCTGTGCATTCGGCGCACTGGCGACTCTTCTCAGCTTTCTAGCCAGCTCCTCCTTTCCACTAGTACCGTTCGCATCCTTGCCCGCATTTCCAGGGGAGATCTTCTTGGACATTTCAGGTGTATCTGGAGGCGAGGGTGGAATACTGCTATCATCATGATGTCGTAAAGCTGGCGGTCCTTGATGCTGGAAGTATGGATTGGCATGGGCAGTCGGGCTCATGCCATCATCAAGCGGATTGCCTTCGCTCGCTACAGTCGTACTACGAGACCTGCCGATATGTGGGATAAATCTGCTATGCCTCAAGCTGCTCTTATCCTTGTGCTGTGACGGCGGCGTGCGAGTGCCATCCTCGAGACTATTGTCTCCATTAAGCGAGCCCTTCTCGCTGCTTACAACGCTATTGTCGTGCGTTTTACTGGATATGCGAAAGAAGTTCTTGATTTTCTGGCCGGCGCTGTGGTTGCCATTGTGCTTGCTGCTGGCGCTGCTAAAGACTCGCTTGCCGCTCGGCGTCGCATCAGAAGTCGCGGACGGCATTATGCTATTCGTATATTGGAGCTCCGAGCGAGCTCAAGCCATTCTCCGCTGCCTCGAGTGGCCTGCAGGCGAGGCGATGGTTATTGTGCAGTCCGGTGCAATTGGTGGACGACGTCGAAAGGTGCCAGTGCCAGAGGCTACGTCCAAGTGTGGGGCGAGTACGTCGGCTGGACTTCTTCAAGTGATATTCGCAGGATGTCGCTGCACACAAGCAATTTAACGTCCGCGGAGGTAGTTTGCGTATTTTGCTGCAGCCAGCGACAGCAATCTTCAGCAGCCCGCAATCTGTGGTATGGCAATGTGTGATGTTGCTGAAAGTCTCCACGTAGCAGTGGCCGCACACGCCGCAGGTCCGTTGTCTCGATCGGCCTGAGCCTGCCGGAGGACGGGTACTCAAGAACAGCACGCTCTGCCGATCCACAGATCTCCTTTCAACCAACTTCGATTCCGGAAGCCTCTTCCGGCGGGAAAGGCAGAATGCAAGACAGCAGAATGCGCAACAATTGAATATCAAAACAACATCAACATCAACAAAAGCCTCGAATAAGCAGAGAATGGGTGACGTCGCCTTCTCCTTGCGCTGCGCACTCCCTCTCGAGGCTTGGTAATCATCGGGTCCCTAAAACGCTTGGCTCCCAGATGCTGGAACCTGTTTGGCATTTGCCTCTGTTCGCCCCAAACTGACTTCCTGAAGTCCCTGGTCCCCTCTATGCCAGGATCTCCTGGTTCACGTCCCTTCTCCTGAGCAACCGCGTTGCTTATACAGCCAACAAGCACCTTATAGGAGTATCCTGATGGCAATGGCGACATCATCATCGTTAGCAGCGCCTCTGGTAGATCTCAGCGGCCTTCTCCACTCGTCGTGTCGGCTCGTACTTCGCCGCTCTCATCCGGACCTATTTCGGGAATCTGTGTGAGAATTGATCAAGGACGCAATCATCACATCTGAAATATGCTTAAAGCCGATAAAGCGTTGGCAATATCTTGACCGATCGCGGAAGGGCCATCATGCGGGCAGCCTCAGGATTTCGACAGCAACAGCAAGATGAACCATGATTGTGTGCTGGCAGTGCCTACTGGAGGCATTGATAGAAAAGCCTGAGAGCCCGAGCCCAGTCTATCGAGCCGAAGATGTGCGATCATTAATCGCAGATCTAAAGCTTGGCTTCAGCCTGATGACACTTGGTTGCACTCAGGTCAAGTTAAGAGCAGGTTCTTTGAACGCTGCGATAACTGCCTTGCTCGGATAGAGCGCTATTACTGGCCGTGCAGTGCTCGACATAGGTCCGCCGAGTTGAGCAGTATGCTTGGAGCAGAACGCTCGGAAGCAAAATTGAAGGCTTGCAGCTTCGATGTCGACTTCTGATCCATGGCAACCAGTCGACATGGATCTGAAGTCGACATGACTTGCCACAAGGAGCGTCCTGAAGACAATTTCACTCGACTCCGAGGTAAGCCACTTTTTTGATTTGCGTGCGTCTGCAAGCCCTGTTGCATTCAGTCAAGACTGGCCCTCTTATACTCAAGTCCAAAACTCCTCGCATTCACTGCTTAACAGACCATTCCAGATCGAACACTGGAGATTGAGATACAGAATGAATTGCAAAGCTGGTGGACAACCTGGGGAGGACTTTGCAATTTCACCAAAGCAGAAGTTGAAGGGTTGCTTGTTCTCAAGGCAGGAACGTCTGCAGGTCAGGATCCAATCTATAAGAACTATAAAAGTGCACTGAGATAGCTGAAAGGTAATGGAGTGATGCATCGTGCATTCGTTATGAAGAGCCGACAATCCCTCGTCTGCTCATCCCATCGTGTCATGTCATATCATCTCTATATCTATCTCTATATCCATTGTCCACACTCAGAAATGCCCACCTACTCATCCAACAAAAAGCGTATAAAAGCAGCTCCCACATCAACACCAGCATGCTTATTCCTCACCCTCTGCATTCCCTCCTCATACATCTGATCATCAAAAATTCCCCTCGCGTGTCGATTCTCCAACAACTCCGACACAATATCCCCATTGAACTCCGGATGTCCCTGAACAGTAATCAAACGATTCTTCACATACATCCCTTGAACATCACATCGGTCCGTATACCCCAAATGTTCCACATCCGGAGGATAATCGTATACGACATCTCGATGCATTTGGTGAATAGGCTAGACGAAACCTCAATCAGCATCCCAAACCAAACCAAACAAATCCTGCAGAAGAGTGTACTCACCATCTCCTCAATCCCAAAAACCCTCTTCCCCCTCTCCGTCAACTTAACATCAACAACACTAACCTCCCAACCCCTCTCACTCCTATCAACCTTAACATCCATAGCCCTCCCAATAATCTGATGACCAAAACAAACACCAATCAACCTCACCCTCTTCTGTGCTAATACTTTCTTCGTAAACTCCACAAGTTTCAAAATCCAAGGATCATTATCGAAAGAATTATATCGACTTCCAGTCAAAAGCACAGCATCGATATTCTCCAACTCAGGATATACTTCATGATTCACAACATCGTATTTCGTGATATCGAGTTCAGGAGCTTTGCCAGAGGACTCTTCGGCGAATTTTGACGCGCCGTTCAAGAGGAGTTCTTTGAAGAGGTTGCCGTAACCTCCGTATTTCTCTTTTGTGCGGCCGATGGGTTCGTCGCATTCGAGGATTGCGATTCGGAGGGGAGGACGCATGATCGCAGAGCGGAGGAAATGAGCGAGGTCGGGCTGAGAGAATGTGTTGCGTATTGTTGTGGTGAGTCAAAAGAGTTGTTGTTCTTCGTGTCTTGTGACGGCCAGCGATAAGATAGGCGAACCTCGTCACGATCTACACAATGGCTTCGCGCTCGTGCCTGCCTCATTCGCGGGCCGAGCACGAGCACCAATGCTTGTTAATTAGATTGGCACCGACTGCTAAACGGCTTCGCAACTCAGGAACAAATTTCTCTTGAAGTCATGTTTCACGATGACCACTTGCAAGAATAACAGAAGTTCTTTCTCATTTCGCCTCGTACACCATCACAATCATCTACCAAGTCCGACCAACCCCATACCAAAAACACAATCCCAAGAAGAGAAAAAGAGCCAGCTTTTCCAGCGCAGTCCGCGGCCGCCGGCGGTGCTCTGCCTCAAGCACACTCATACAAGCACCCATTTCCAGTCCCATCATGAAGAATAAGAAATGACGGCCCAGACCGTCCGCCTACGCAGGCTGAAACTCCACAGCCCGCTCCAACGAAAAGAAATCCCATCGCCAGCATAAATATCATGCAGAATACATCTTCGTAACATCGTAGATCATCAACAAGTCCGACATGTCGCTCGGTATCCAGCTCGTAATCCATTCATCAAGCTTTTCGAGCAACCCGTCGAACGAGAAAGGAAGGCATCGCGGTCGTAATTGATCGAGACGCTATCCCTGCCGCGAGTACGGCTTATTCATGGCCGCAATTTCACGGGCAATAGTGGCCCATTCGAGTTCGCGGCGTAGCGGCTTGCCGCGCTTCTGGCATTGGAACTCTTCCCATTTCAGAAGTTCATACCTGGTAAGGATTATCAGTAATTGGTGCTGACCAGATGCTTGGCTTTAGACTCACGCAAAACGAAGATGAGGTTGAATGATAACATTCAAACGCCTCGCTCGGACAAAACAATACGCGCGAGGTAGTGACAAGCCCAGCTCGTTCATCACCTCAGCGATACAAATTGTCGCGGATCTAGAGACTCCAACACGACAATGCACCAAGGTCTTGATGCCTCTTTTGCGACCATTTTCTGGAAGCCTGTCAGCTTTGCACAACGTCTACTCACGACTGCATTTTTACTCACCAATAAATTCCAAACAACGACCGAAATCATCCGTGAGTGGATCGACACCATTATCTTGGACCTTGTCGATGAACATCAAATTCTCCTTTGGCCATTCCTCCATGACTTCGCGGGGCCACGTCACCGGCTCACCCACACTCAAAATCTGGCCAATGTCGAGCTTTTTCAGAAGACCAGGATTATTGGCGTGTCCAAGGTTGCCCAGATACATGTATGGCAAGATTCTGCTTGGTAGTGAGCCATCCATCTTGTCCAACCATTCGGGCGAAGATGGGCATAAAGAGCGGACATCGCCGGTATGCTTTGGCGAGGCCTGCAAGAGGCGCGGTTGGATCGCTCGTAATAAGTGAACGTCCGAGCTGTACGCAAAGAAGTTGCGTCCCTTTTCGCGGTGCAACTCCAGCCAAGCATCGTGTACTGGGACACAATTGGCGTACATGTAGTAAGCCAATCCGAGGAGCGAAGTCTCAGTGTAGCCGTCCGTGCAGTGGATGAGGATCTTCCTACCCGAGTCACGCGACTCGCTGCTGCGCATGATACTATCACCATCAGCATCGAGAGGCGGTGTCAGCGAGAGCTTGCTATCTCGACGCTTCCTTGCCTCGTTGATCGAGGAGCGATTGGCCTGGTTGTGAATCCATTGGCACATTGCGAGCAGACCATCAACCTCAGCTTGCGACCAAGTAGGTGGCATGATGGCTCCTGAGCCTGGAAATTCAATTTGGGTCAGCATTGCTTCCTCGCTCACGTCGGCCCGTTCTCGACGCTCAAGAATATCTTCGATATATTTGAAAGACTTGTTGTCCGGAATTTGCGCGATGTCGCTGCACTCGACATGAATGTCGAAGTTTTGCTGCTCGTCAGAAAGATGAAGACCATCAGAGCCGCTTCCTAGATTTGGATCTGGTGTAGGTCCCATCCAGACATTAGGCGCAATCTCACTTGGCGCCGACATTGAGCACATCTCGAGGCGCTCCCAGTGGAAAAAGTCCATAACTTTGCCAGTCATGCAGCCTTCTGAGTCGAGCTGAACAAGGTCTGGATGATCGCATTCAATTGTGGTCCAGTCGGCTGCAGCACGGTCAGTAAGAAACACTCCTCATCCATTGCGTCTCTCGGTTTCACTCACATGACAGGACGAATGTATTGAACAACCTGGTGGTGTTGTTCGAGCCCTCCGTCTTCTTCTGCCAGATCGACTGAGCTCTCGACATCCTCTTCGCCAGTCGAGCGACCTCTTCTCGCGGTGTCTTTTCATCGCCATACACAATGATATCGCTCACAGTGGCCATCTTGGCAGCCTGAATCTGGAAGTTCCTGACGCTGAACCCATCTTTCGGGTCTGCGTCCAAGAACTCGGGCTCTTCGATGTGTTTGGTCTTTGCAGCCTGTATTGGCTTCAATAGCTCTTCGGGAGCGATTGCTCCTTTGATCCGACAATGCGACAAATCACCGCCCGCTTTCACGACAGTGATCCCTCGAATACATCGTGGAGTCCGTCGAAGCGACTTCTTCCGTGCTATGAAGAAGGCAAGCTGTAGTTGGTTCTCGGCGTGCAGGCCATGAAGCCACGGAAAGACTTGCTTTGTCGCCGGTAAGGGTTGCGAAGCTAAATGGTCGAGGGCTTGAGATAGTTTTTCGGCTGATATAGAGTACACTGGAGGGTCATTGAAGACCTTCTCAAAGCCAATGGGCGGATGTGTCAGCGCAGTTGTCTCGATTAATTGTGTTGGCGACGGCGGAGATGCCGGCGGGGTATCAAGCTGACGAGACGCTGGTCGAGGACCTGGTGAGCAGAACGGAAGATGTTTGTTGGGAACAGGCGCTGGCGTCCCTCGATTTGAGGTATTAATGGATAGCTGAGGAGGAGGTGTTGCGGTGCGTAGCGATTCCAATGGCCTCGTCAGCACAGTTGTGGCCATCCTCGCATAGGTGATAGGCGATTCTAAGTAAGTCCAGTCCCCTATCCCTTGATGGTTTTGTGTCTATCCTTCACGAGTTGCAGATTCACGGAGACTGAGGCAGATGTTGGAGATCGTCCACGGCAAGAGTTCCGGATTGTTAGAGATAGCGTGTCAGAATGTATCAAGTTGCGCAAGAAACCGAAAGGGCGTCGCGTCGCTATTACGTCGTTACAGCAACAGCGATCAATGGGGTATATGGTATAACAAGCAGGCGTGACATTCACAGCAGCGTCGAGAGACAGCGAGATCAATGGCGAGAGTACTTTGTAAGGCGTTAACCTTGGAAGTAAGAACGCCTGCCGTCCATGCTGCGACCTTTGGGCGTTGGAGACGAGGGTTCCTTCCCTCCAACGTAGATAGCGCGGGGTCTTGGTCCGTGCACCTCACACTTCGAAACATGTCGATCAGTTCACAGAGTTGAGCCTCTGCGGTCATATCGCTTCCTTTTCGTGCAATTGGCGCTGGTGTCGCATGTCTGCGTGATACTTGCACAGCGCAATCGTCTGCCTGCGCTCGTTCGCAGAAAGAGCCTCAATCACGATGTCGATAGCACCATCAAGCCGCAATCCTCCAAGCGCACGAGACTTGGCTTGCGCCGCCGGGAATCTCGCCATGCGTACCAGTCGCTGGAAGTCGGCATCAAGGTAGCTCCTTGTGGAAGAGCAGGCCAGACCCCAGCCAAAACTCATCAGCGATCCTTCCACACCCACACGCCTCAGGCTCAGCGTCGACTTCTTTTTGTGAAGTCGTGCAGTTTCTGCCCCTCTTTCACGCGTCCAACGGTCGCCGAAATCGTGATGACGCTACACGCGTTCATGCCGGCACATCTATCTCTGGCACCCGTCTGGCATGTTCTTCGATAACGCACGCACAATCTGACAGCTCTCTCTTCCTCCTGCAACTTATCGTACCCTAGCCGAGCCAGTCTTCGTGCGAGATGATGAATGGCGAGAGTGCTTGTATCTCAGTATCCTTATCCTAGTTTCCGCCCCCAGAACGCGGGTGTAGGCGGGCATCAACGTGTACGTACCAGTGAGCCGCAAGTCATCGTCGACGAGAAGCTCGATCTACGCAACTCGTGCCGCTCTAGTGTATGTCTAAAGATCGAATCAGATGCAATTCGCTGGACGTCGTTTTGCTGGACTCACAAATCATCGATCTCCTACACACCTTTAATGTATTGGTATGCAACTAAGCAGCTTTCTCGCAGCAGAGGACCAGGGGTACCAGTTCTAGCGTGCTCAGCTATTGAATTTATGGCGCTTTGCAGGCGACGCGTCTACTTCAATAATGCGCAAGCGGAGGATGCGATCCCAATTGCGAAGCGGTCTTGAGGGAGGCCGCGATTGCGGACCTGAGACCGGATCGTCACATCACTGTCAAACTACTGATGATACCTCTTGAAGATCGCAATTATTCACAAAGAACCAGAAATCATCAATGCCTATTGACATGGATATGGACACGCGTCTTGGATATCTCGTCATTCACAAATCGTCTCAACTTCCACTCCAAATCCATCACCTAGCCTAACTAGAAATAGCCTAACTAGAAATCTCGCTCAGCTCCCACCCAACTCAACGTATACTGAGTGCAAGCTCGCGTTTCGACTAAGATTCTTCGCTTTTTCCAGCATCTCATTCGCAAGACGCTCGAGATAAAAGCCCGAAACATCCGGAGGCAATGAATCAAAACTCTTGACAATTTTGTCAATATCCTTCCTTCCCTTTTCGTACGCAGCAAGATCGCGATTGCCGTACACATCTCTACCCGCCGCATATCCATTCGACAGATTGCGGAAAAAGACATTGACGGCGATACTCAAGCTCTCAGTCGGGGCGGTCGTATGCACCCACATAGGCGGTATGAACAAAATGTCGCCCGGGTCGAGAACGGCTTCCTGAGGATGCGTATTTGCCAAAGCCGGGTGATCAGTCGCTGGACTCTTCCCGTCAGACTTGCCAAAAACGTTGACAGATGAACTTGACGCGCCGGGCTCGAAACCAAGCTGACTGACATCCGAAGGAGGGAAAAGCAATAATCTCTTTCTCCCTCGAACTTGACAGTACACGTTCGCCATCACGTCGTAGTGTAGCCACATATTCACCGGTCCAGAGATCCTCAACGGTGAACTATGTTGATTCTGCGTAACGAATTCCAGTTCGTGCGGCAGTTCGAAGTCCTGTGCAATCGATGGGAAGTCCTCGGATAGACATGTTGGGTTCTTGGAGGGCGCGTCTTGGGATAGAGCTCGTAGGTACAACTTTTCGCCATGCTCTACAGCGTCCATGAACGTGCCGAACTCTTGAGTGATGTACTGGAAGTTCTTGTTCTGGAAGTCCATATTCTGAGTCGTGGCTGCGTGGACTGAGACTTTTCGATCCGCACCTATGGCTTCTTTGAGGTATTGTGTTGTCCATGCTGTCGTGCAGGTACCGATCTGACACCGTCTGAGAACGACAGGTCGAGCTGCTTCCACGTATTGTGGGAAGTTAATGCCATGTGAGATCTTCATTTCATGAATGGCCATAGGAGGTGGTAATCTTGACGCTGATCCAGAGTGGCCATTGCTGTCTGCTCCGGCGTCTGTGGGAGATTCGACGAAGATTTTGCTTTGCTCTGCTGTAGGTTTGCCGCCTTCCAGTGTAGAGTGAAGTCGCCATTCCATTTCGAATTCGCCGGGTTGCGCGTCGTTAAGGATACAGCTTCTATTCCAGGTTGTGCCGAAGGAGAAGCATGTTGCTCCTCCGCCTAGGACTAGGAGACCGCCATCTACGTCCATGACTGTGTGACCAATGAAGAGCGGTCGAGGTCCTTGAATGGGTTGAGGTCGTAATGTCTTCATGTTCAGGATCTCATCTTGTCGTGTGAGCATTCTTGCACCAGTAATTCCTCCAATCATCAATATGCCACGATTTGATCGCACGAGCTGAGCTCCGAATCGTCCAAGAATGACTGCATCTGCTTTCAAGAATGCCGTAGCTCGAGCAGTCACGTTCTTGCAAATCAAGGTCATGTCACTCTCCAGTGTCCAATGCCAGAAGTCGTTCAGCACCCGGCCTGCGCTTGTCATACCGCCGACTAACACACCAGAGACACCTTCCCTGCTATCTGTGATCATTGTAGCACCAAATCGAGCAGGCGGGCGCTCCTCGCCTTGTACAGTCACAGTCTGCCATCCAGTCTCACCAGTCCAGATGAGCCACTCGTCGAGGACATGGCCATCGCTCGTTCTTCCTCCAAACAAGAGGACCGTGTGCGCAGGCCGCGGATCTGTGGGTAGTACCAGCGGGACCGCACTATGTCGATATCGACCCGAAGGAAGGTCTTGTACTCTCCTCCACTTGGCATCCAGTCTAAGCCATGCCTCAGCACTCGCCTTATCAGGTGATGTGCGTCCACCAGTCAGTACACAGTTTGCCGTACTGCCGAGCCGTGTCACAGCATGGCACATAAGACCCTGCCGTAATGGAGGCCCTTGAATCGGTTGCACGGCATCAAACCTAGAATACGTATTGCACGTGTCGAGGCGTTCCTGGGTGCCGAGACCGCCATGGAGTCCTACGGAATCGCCGGAAGAGTCAGTAAGCAGAGGAGGTATTGAAGCAGCATAGCGCCGAAAGTTGTGTGGCTCAAGCAGTTCGTGCGTCTGCAGGATATCTCCAGGTCCGAAGTGATACTGCGGAGTGTCCGGACTACTGCTCGTCGTAGGACTCGATATGATGGATCCTTTACTCGATCCCGCGAATAGTGATGCTCGCGATGCTCTATACGGCTTATATGTGTAATCGCGGCCCGGCTCCTTCTCCGCATACAGAAGGAAGTAGTGTGAGGCGAACAGAGCAAATTCTTCCCATTCATCGAATGGCTCCACGCGGTCCAATCGTCTTCGCTCCTTGGCACTCAGGAATACAGGATCTGACCACAGCTCCCATAGAGATCTTATTTCGGTACCAGCTTCTGGGTAGCCAGCTGCGACGAATCGGAGCTTCATCTGTTCCATGGTTCCGACTGCACGTAATGGCGTTCTGAGCTTTTCGAAATGTGCCAACATTGTTGCTGCGAAGGGATGATCTGAGCCGTCTGGGAGGTGCTGTTCCAGAAGGCAGAATCTAACATCTTCAAACGTTGCCGACCAGTGGAAGACGGATTGTGAGGCTTCTCGTTCCATGTAAGCTGTCGACACTTCTGACACGAACAGGATTGCCACATCCTTCCCTTCCAAGCTTAGGTGATCTCTCAGAATCTCCTTCATGGGCTCGATATTTGTCAAATCGCAACCAACGGCCACGTACGGATCGCTTGACGCCAACAAGCCAGCATCCTTTCCAGTGGTGGTGAACTTTGGTAGAATGTTCTTGAGCTGCTCTGTCTTCTGGATGATGCCGACCTTGTTCTGCATGAGAACAGGATAGTCCACGTCTACGAAGGTAGCGCCTTGACATAGTACTGGTTGTTTGCCAAGGAAAAGAAATGGTAATGGATCGCTGTGGCGCCTGTCAATATGAAGCCAACAATGCAGATACGAGAGATCGAGACATACTACCCGCAGCCTAAGTTGATCACCACCTTTCGCTTCGCAGTCTGCTCAGCGAGAAATCGTGATACGCCATGTTCTATGGCTTTCATGCGTAACCAGTAGCCTCGATTTATAAGTGGCGATCTCCGCTTGAATTTGCTAACAAAATATCGAAAGTATTCAGGCTCGCCATCGTAGTATAGCTTCTCCACAGACCGCTTGGAGACAATGCTGGATTTGTTAGTATCCATGATCAATTCATCTCGTTGCTGTTTTTGAGGATCCACGGCGACAGCTTCTTTGGCCTTGCCATTCACAGGCAGAGTGCTGCTCCGCCGGACCTTGTTGGAGTCGGCCCCAAAGATCTTTTCTGCTGCTAACATCTTGCCGTTGCTTCGATTTTCATGGCCAGTCGGTTCGTGCACGCTAACAGGCGTATCGAAGTGCAATCGCATAGAATTGGCATAACCCAAGTTTTTGGTTTCAAGTTTCGTCGTGGTCGGCCCTGATGCTGCTACTGCCGGTGCTGTTGTTGCGCCAGGAAGCAGGGAATCTGGCGAAAGTGAAAAGTTATCTTTTCCTGGCAGGAGAGATTCTGGCAGAAAACTGCCAGAGCCGTCCTTTTCTCCAGCAACGGACTCCCCCATGGTTCCAAGAGTCTCGCGCGGGTCGCTGCTGGCCCGAATTTCTCGTACTGTGGGTCTCAATCGGCATGTGGTTGCGCGTGCACGACCGCTGGAAGGGGGGGATAGGTTGTATTTATCACGCACGATAATGACTGCCTGGGCGCAAACGAGAGCACTAGGAATCAATCAATACATTTCGGCTCCTCACAATTCGCACAATGTGCATGTCACAGCCCCCGTGTCTTCCCTTCTCAGCTGCACAACGCATGGCGATGTGTGCCCAAAATAGCCTTCCTTCGGGCGCAACAGCACAAGACCCTTGACATCATGGAGCGACAGTCTCGGCAGGCTGACGGCCTGGATCTTACAGGCGACCAGTCCGATGCTCTTCTCTCAAACATGAGCGATATTTGTTGCTTTGGCTGTCAATCAGACATATCAGACATTGCGACTACGCTTGTTAAATTTTGCCTTATGGTCTCCATCGAGTAAACTCTTGCCGCGGACTGTCATGACTGGGCTCGATTGGAATGTCGAATCGTATCTGTAGATCAGCGTATGACTATTCTGCCGGGAGCATTGTCCGAATCACGATGAGATGGTCAAATTGATATTGACATGTACAATACGAGGTCTCAAGCCAGGACAGCGTTACCACAAATCAACACCGTACGTCGTCCAGAACTCATCTTGTCAGATCTGCAAGACATTTGATGCTGGCAACTGATCACATGTCAGACCCAGGTCACTGCCGTCGGCACGCACCGAAGTGTGGAGCTGCTGCTTCTTCTGCCGTCACAACTCGGAGCTCGAGCACTTGATGAAGCTTCACGACTTCTATGCTTTTACGGTCAGGCGGAGGGCATCCTTCTATTGCTAGGCACTCATGGTCGACTCACCGCTTGGCTTCTTGTAGGACTCGTACCCCAAGATGGCGGGACTCAACTATGTGACGTTCAACCAGTACGCAGCCCGCCGCAGATCCATATCTCCACCGCATGCACTTGTATCAGTACTGAACCGCGGGCAGAGACCATAGCCTGTTGGCTGTCGCGACCACGCGAGGGCTACGAGTATACAGCACAGACCCCTTCGAGCTCACGAATCATTCTTATGAAGAAGACATATCGCTGGTGGAACAGCTCTTCTCCACCTCGCTGGTGGCTATGATTCTGACTCCACGACTCTTGCGCATAGTCAATACCAAGGTGAGCACGCTAGGATTACATATGCATGCGCATTCGCATATGAGTGGAGAATGGACATCTTACGTGACTGAGTAGCGAAAACAGAAACACTCGACAATATGCGAGCTCACCTTCCATGGCATGGTCGTTGCGGTCAAGATGAACAGAAAGAGGCTGGTAGTCATGCTGGAGGAGGTTGCATTTATATATGATATTAGCAACATGAAGATGCTACACCAACAGATGACACCCTTGAATCCAGGAGGTATCTGTGCGATCTCGCCGAACTCAGAGAACAACTACATGGCGATCCCACATTACCAGAAGACACCGCAGAACCCCAACACGCAGCCGTCGCACGTACCCAAGTCAATAGTGAAGGAGTCGATCAGTGGGGATGTGCTGCTGTACGATCTCAACAAGATGGAGGAAGTCACAGTCATTCAAGCGCATCAGGCGCCTCTGTCATACATTGCGATCAACAACGATGGAACGCTCATGGCTACATCCTCAGAGAAAGGCACAGTCATTCGAGTCTTCTCAATACCAGATGGCAAGAAGCTATACCAATTCCGAAGAGGCAGCATACCGGCCCGAATATATTGTATGAGCTTTAATGCCACCTCCACACTACTTTGCGTATCATCCGCAACCGAGACCGTGCATGTGTTCAAGCTTGCACCACCTTCGGCAAACCCCAACAGCAATGGTCGAAGATTGAGCTCTCCATCGACGTCGCCTCGGCAAGCCTCATTCTCTCGAGATAGAAGCGAGAGCCCATCGTATTCCGAGGACCAAGATGCCATGGACGGCGACCCAGCAGCTCTATCGAATGCGCCACAACCACGTCAGGCAGGGTTCATGTCCTTGGTGAGGAGGACATCGCAGAATGTTTCGACTTCGCTTGTATCAAGGGCCGCTGGATATCTGCCTTCATCAGTGACGGAGATGTGGGAGCCGCAGCGAGATTTTGCCTGGGTGAGAGTGCCTCGCGGCTCGAACGGACAGCCAGTGAGAGCCGTGGTGGCAATGGCCAATAACGTTCCTCACGTTATGGTCGCAACGAACGAGGGCGACTTTTACGTATACAGCGTAGATTTGGAAAGGGGTGGGGAGGGTACTTTGGTGAAGCGATTTGAGTATGTATGAGGGAAAGATGATCCCTGTGCCGAAGTGCTGACAACCATCACAGTGAAATCCACGGTCTCAAGTACCGAAAGGGCCAGGACGGTGATGACTAGGAATCTGACTGAAAGGCCCACCAGTAACGAAACTTTTCAGACTGCGCAATGACAGTCATTCGACGGGGTGAATTGACACTCATTTTTGAAGTTCCGCCCCGTCTTGCATTCATGACCAGGATATGGAAAAAGCTAGGCGGCATGTTTGAGGGTCGACCACGATGCTATGTAATGCAGCGTTCATAGCGGCGGCGTCAGGTTCGGAGCATTAGCATTCTGCAGATTAAGTAGGCGGCAAGAAGTCACGACTCATTTTGTTTACCAGGAAAAGTGTCTATCACTCATGCAAACTTCGATGTGTCTGGAATGTCACTTCGTACAGCGTATGGGTGTCCGTATGACAAGTGTAGGCTTTCAACTACTTGAAACTTGAAGCGGAAGTAATTGGGATCCATTTCTGTTTTGGAATCGGGATTGGCCATTAATGCCTCAACCGAACGAATAGTCATGCGAAATTTCCTGCCTCTACCAGTCCTTCTTCACCTCGAAAGTCCACTCGAATTGCAAATGAGTATGGTTGTCATCGTCAACAAACTTGGAAACCGCATTGTACTTGCCCCTACCCAGCATTCCAGACGGAGCAGTATCAGCCTCAAACTTCTTCTCGTACTCTGGCTTATCAGTTGTGCTAGGCGAGTAAGAGCCCTAAAAGTTCAAAAAATCAGCACAAACAACCCATCACCCCACCACAAGGGAGCAAGCCAACTTACAATCATTTCCTGCATCTTATTCTTCAACGGACCACGACTGACGACCTGAAGATACTTCAAACCGCTCAAAATCTGGTGGTTGACAGTGAAGCGTGCTTTCATGCGGAAAGTTGCGCCTTCTTTGATGGTGAATGGGTGGTTCTTTAGGTCTTCTACGGCTCCTGGCTTGCTGAGGTCGATGATGATGTCTGGACGTCCTTCGACTTCGAGTCCTAGGGATTTTATGATGACTTTTCGGGGATCTTTTGGGTCGCCAATTGGGGTGCCTGTGCCGAGACCTAAGGACTCTTTCCACTTTCGCAGAGATTCGTCGTTTTGGTCTGTGTGGGAGGGGTGTTAGTACTAGATCTTGCTTTTGATAGCTAGAGGCGCTGTTCAAGAATTGCAAGCAAAGCCGTTCGCAGACTCTCGAGCCTTTCGTGACTGACCTAGTTGCTGGTACTCATCAATAGTCTTCTTCTCACCGACCTTGAAGCCCTCCGTGTGCTCTGGCTCAAGGTCCTCGTGGGCGCCCGACATGTTGGCTTGATCCGATGTGTTCTCGCAGTGTGACTGTATAATTTGTCCGTGTTGTTGTCTGCCGCGCGTAAGTTGAGGAAGTGAGGTTGAAACAACGAGTTGGAAGTTCAATGCGTTTGTATTGGCTCGAGCTCCTACACCCCCACATGGTCCTGTTATAGCACAAGCAGAATGTTCTGCGGCCTGCCTCACCGCTCTCACTTTTCACCGTCAATGGCACTCGAAGACATGAGATGTTGCAGTGAAGTGTTAGACTTCTTCCATCGATGGACAATTTACCTCGTCAGTCCGACCAGCTCGACGACCTACGCAAGCAGAGTTGTTGCAAGACCTCTCCGTACTGCGGGCGCATCGATCGATAGATGGTCGCCTGGACAGGGGTGGGAATGCAGAATCGCCACAAATTGGGGATGGCACAGGGAACTCCTTCGAGAAGACGATAGAGACGCTATAGGAAAGTAGGGCCTCGGACGATGTCCACTAGGCGTAGTTATTACCTATTCCAATCTCCCAGCCACAATATAGTTTTTGTACCATTTGACTGCCGTCGGCTTTCATCCCCAGATTCTCTCTCCTCGCCACCTCGCACACGTATCGTCTGGTATCAGAACTCTGCGTCTGCCGTCGCGTACCGTCTCATTCTAGCAAAATCAATTGCGATATACGACATCGGTATCACAGGTATTGGCAGGGGAAGACCACAACGTGATCAGCCTCTAGCGCGTCACGTCGCAAAGGGACCGAGCCGAACCTCGAAGGACAACCACAGCTCGCGACCTCCTCGCGCACCACCATCCCAGGCAATTCATATCGCACGCGCGCATAGACCACCATGTCTTCGCGACCACACGTATTGCCCGAGAAGCACAATGAGATGCTTGAAGAGGAACGCGCTCCCGACCGTAAGTCGCATTCCGAGCAGAGAACGTACTCCGCGCGACAAGCTGGCTGACAATGCCCCTTACAGATTCAATTTTGATCGAACGACGATGCTTGGGACAGACGGAGCTGAAGGTGAAGCCGGGGCAGATAGGAACATCGAATGCGACCAAGTTGGAGAACCTGGGCTTCCTCGATTACGCCCATCTTCGCGTCCCTCTCCCAAAGGACCTCACGGGAAGCGGCATCTTCCAAAGAGGCTCGAATCGCAAGTGGCCAGAGGCATATTTCTTGATGGTAGGTGAAAGCGATGCGCCGGCGCATTGGATTTAGACACTAAGGTGGATGACCAGCGACGATCGAGTGACGGCTTCATCAGCGCTACGGGCATGTTCAAGGCTGCATTTCCGTATGCATCGGCAGAAGACGAGACGAACGAGAAGGAGTACATTAAGAGCCTCCCTGCGGCATCTAGTGAAGAAGTTGCCGGTAATGTTTGGATTGACCCCAGCAAAGGTGAGTGTGAAGCTTGAAGCGAACACGTTGCGGGCCGTTTCTCATTCACTACGCAGCTCTCGATCTTGCCGAAGAGTACGGCATCAAGCTTTGGATCGCCGCGCTTCTCGACCCTGAACCCATTACTCACGGAACATCCGATCCAAAGAAGTCGATCAGATCACCACCGCCATTCACCATGAAGGAAGATGCTGCAAATGGCGTTGGCAAGACGCCTCCAAAGTCCGCTGCCAAAGGCGGGCGTGGCTCGCGACGCGCACGCAGCATGCGCTCCGAATCGCCGTCGAAGGCTGCCGCTACTCCTCGTAAGATCGCAACGCCACGACGACCACGCAAGACACGAGGCGCAACCGCAAGCGTGGACGAGACCGCTTCAATCAAGGAGGATATTGAGGGAGAATTGAATGGCGATCATAAGGCGGAAACGGTCAAGGTGGAGGTCGAGACGGTCACCCAGCCTGACGCGAACGGCGTTGAACAGGTCGAATCTACCAAGGTCAATGTGTCTATGCCATCGGATCACCCAGACTTGAAGATCCCAGACAATGCCGAGGACATGATGGCAACAGCGCGCAAGATGGTGCAGGATGCGGAGAAGATTGGCGGACCTAGCACTCGCAAGGGCAAGAGAAAGGCAGAGGAGATGGTGGAAGCGGATGATGAAGTTGGTCTTGACGGCCCATCGAAGCCAGGCAAGAGAGCGCGACCTATGGAGGTAGAGCTGCGGAAAGAAAAGATCCGAAGGCGAGCTTTGACCGGCATTGCGGCCAGTCTGGTTGTAGGGTGCGTATCTCAGAACGTGAGCTTGAGTGAATATACAATGCTAACACTTTTCGCAGTGCCCTGATACCCACCGTCATGAGCTGGCTGTGAGAGAAATCCTTATTTGCATTTGAAGATACCACTGGGGCAGTCTCGGGAGTTCTGGCGATCTATATTGCTTTGCTGCAAAAATGCTTATGTGTGGAAGTTAAGTCTGTGGCGGTTACCACAGTCTTGTGTTGGACGACATTGGAGACCGTGGGCGAGGAACAATATGAGCTGGAAAGAGGAAGATGTCCAGCTTTCTCAAATCATCAGAGCTGGAGAATGTTTATTTGACCACTTTGAAAGTAATGCAACGCCCATTCTGTCGAGCTATCAAGATCCGTGAGCAGCACTTTTCTGAACAAAGCGTTACTATCATGCCATAATTTGTGATACCTTTGTTGTTGACACGCTTCACGGATCTGTTGCCGTCTCCGCCGCGCCGTTCTTGGCTCTATCGTTTCCGTATCGCTGGGACCGGAAGAAGATGCGCAAAGGTGACACAGCAGCGGAGCCGGAGCATTTGACGTCTGCTTATACGGCTATCGGCGTGCCGATTACAACGCGCAAGACAAACTCGAGCTGAGCAATGTGGCAAAAGAGGTGATGAAGACATCCAGAATTGATCTGCTTGATTCGCGCCCCATCAATTGAGGACTAGAAAACAAGTCTATGATACATCTGCAATCCAGATCAAAAAGATCATAGCAAAACAGTATGCATGTAGTGGTATCGCTACTCTCGTATTCATCTCATGCATGCCTCATGCACGCTCACCCATATCTTCATGTCATAATGACGTCCCCCACCATCGCGCATTGATCGCCTCTACAAGTTTTGCTTGATAGCGGTCTCGAGGGCGGCTGGGTTGGCACCAACGACCTCGCCGACCTTCTCGCCGTTCTTGAAGAGGAAAAAGGTAGGCATGGCGCGGACGGAGAGCTCTTGAGCGACATCCGGGCACTCGTCGACGTCGATCTTATAGAATCGCGCGTTCTCGTAGCTGTCGGCAAAACTGGATCATTGTTAGCATATGATGCGTGTTGCGTTTAGATGTAGGATAATTACTTACGCGCTAACCTTTGGCGCAATGACCTTGCAAGGACCGCACCATGTTGCGAAGCAGTCGAGGACGAGGAGTGTGTCCTTTTGGGCAAGTGCCTCGTCGAAGGCAGCCTTGTTCTGAAGGTTGTGCACGCCTTGACCCATTGTTGCTGATGTGACGGAGAAAGGTCTGAAGTTTTGGATGATGGGTCGGAAAGTCGCGTTCGGTCTGTTGATGCGTGCGGTTGTGAGTAGTGTTCGTTTGATGAAAGCTGAAGATGTGGTAGACATCAACAGCAGAGGGTATATGTAGGGATTAGGTAGGAAGTGGTTTGATAATCGATGTAAGAGGCAAGGAGGTTTCTAGGCTTGGGTGCTTAGGTGGTGAAAATCGCATTGGTAATCCTCGAGAAGCTTGAGCCGAGACCGGACAATGGCGTGGAGGCGCTTTCTCGGATGATGGTCTTTGCGCGTATGGGAATGGCAACACTCACCGGAATGTCCAAATGCTCGATTTGATATTGGTCGAAGGCGTTGATGTTCAGACAAAGTACATATATGAGGAATCAATTTTTTGCCGTACGTAAGGTGAGGATGCTGACGCCTCGTTTGATATGGCGTCAACAGCTGCAGACCCCGCCAACGCCCGCGCTCGTGTCTAGGCCCTCCTGGCTGCGACTTCACTTCGCTTCACATGCAGACCATCAAGCTCGATCAACAACATGGCTATTTGAGATGCTTCATAATGCGCTTTGAAATGATCGCTGACTTGCAGGACTCCCATCATTCTTTGTCATATCAAGAGAAGTCCTGGCGCAGAACCATCGCCTTCACCTGAAAGTAACGGGTGTGAGGGCCAGCAATGGTTCAAACGATAGGCTCCCCAGAGACACCACGCTGCGCCAGTGCTACCACCTCTGACACTGCTGGCTCAGTCTTATCAGTTCGCTCGGAGTCATGCCGAGTGCACAAGGGCATTTTTACCTGAAAGTAATGGGTACGAGGGTCAGCAATGATTCAAAAGAAAGGCACTCCGCGATACCACGCTGAGACAGTGCTGCCAGATTGGACAGTGCTGGCTCAGTCTGACCAGTTCGCTCGGAGTTGTTCCTTACACAAGAATAGAGATACGGAGACAAAGCCCAACTTAGCACACACATTTCAATAAGCGACTATGGTATGGTTCGATACATGTCAGCTCCCATGCCACTCTCAGTCACGGCGACCTTCCACCCGAAAGGCCTGGGCATCGCAGAGGTTTCTCGTCTCTCATGCTCGCCTACCGCAGGAATCGTCATACCAGCCACCATAGCTCCCGCATCGTCGACGTGCATTGGCATGTTTCCTAATGTCTTGGAGAGGCGCTTGGCTCCTAGCCCATTACTCGTTGCTCAAGGATTCTGGCTGTTGATGGACCCAGGCTCGCTTGACTGGGCCGGGTCAGAAACAACTGGCTTGTCTGTGTTGAGATGCAAGTCTTTCAGGTCAGAGATCTGAGCTGCTGACTCGGTCGGCTTGACATTGCTGAACTCGGGCGCGTTGGCATGCTTTGGTTTGTCCTGAACGTCCTCATCTCCAGAACTCGAACTCGATTCGCGCTTTGCTTCGTCCTTCGCGTCGTTGAGCTCGCTTCGAACGCCATCGATCTCTTCGCTTAAGCCCGCCATGCGTAAAGCTCCTTCGCCCTCGCCGTATATCTCGTCGAAGCGCTCTATTAGAGTCTCCAGCGAAGCAGATGCTTCGTCACACCACTCCTCAACTCCCTCGAGGTCGACGTCTTCCTCATCTGCAAGCATAGCCCGAGCCAGCATTACCTGGAGGTGGGTGGTGTATAGCAATGGGACTCTCTCTTTGGCTGGGCACCAGATAAGGAGATTTGAGCAAGTCATGTCGACCATGGGCTAAAAGTGAGGGAGAGGGCGGTCAGCAAATGATGGAGGCGATGATTCGAGATGATCTATCCCTGCGCGATTGACTTACCATATCCTCTCCTTCATTGAAGAGTTCGGTAATAGAGTCCACCAGAGTTCTCAACTCAGCAATGTCGCCATTCCAGTCGGTGGTCTGCCTCCAGAGTGCCTCAACTTCGGGTGGGCGGTCAGCCATTTTGAGATCGTGAAGAAGCAAAGCAAGAAATGAGGTGATCCAGAAGTTTTGTGGTTGCTTGAGCAGTTGAGATATGAAGCTTGGGCAACCGGAAACTGAAGCTTGGGTGACGGGGAAGTCAAGCTCCAGCAGTCTGGAAAGTGAAGCTCGGGCGACTGTAAAGTGAGGCTCTATCAGCTTTGTGTCACCTCAGAGGCGCGTTAGACCATTCTCGCAGCCTGCGGCGACCAATCACACCTCAAGAGATCACATTTGACATTCGAGCGCTGCAATCGCGCGTCTCGAAACGGACTCGCAGCATCTTCTAACAGCTCTTTCGCTCACTACTCCATCGATAGCAGTGCACGGCCTTCATCTCAACTCCAACCTCGAAATCTCGAACTTGTCTGGCCATGAAGGCGGTGGCGGTCGCAGTGGTAACCGCTCAACGCCTGCTCGGAGTGCTTGAGCAGCAGGTGAACTGGCTCTGTATGAGAGTTGCGTGAGGACACTTCACTTCAGACTCGAAAGCTCACATCGACTCGCGAACGGCAACCGCCGCTGCTGCCTCAACTTCTTCCCACTGAAGCTCAGCCCAGACTTCGAGACTTGTACATCAACATCACAAGTGTCGCAATCATGTTGTCCAGCATCCGCCAGTACCTCACATGGCGCCCACGCGCAACAACGCCCGCAGTCGAGAAGCATTATATGATACCACCAGAAGCCACGATCGAGGACCTGCCAACGGAGTTGCTGGCCGAAGTAATGGGCCACTACAGCCCTGTACCGACGGATTACTGCACACTCGCTCTGGTGTCGAAGCATTTCAATGCAGTCGCAACGCCATTCCTCTACAGTCAATTCAGTAATTTGACGAGCTCCACTCGGTAGGTAAAGATGTACTCCCCCTATCCTAGTTTGAATGGCTTGGCCGCCTTCAACTGTGACGTGTGATCTCTGCTGGTGGATCGAGAACCAGGCGCTGCTGTCGGCAGTGGCTTGATGGAAGCGACTTACTGAAATGGCGGGTGAGGTGAGGTCGCCTACTCACATTGCTGACTTGGACAGACTTCGCCTATTGCTTCGCACAATCACACAGAAGCCCGGACTCGCAGCGCATTTCCGTCAGCTCAACATCAGATTTTGGACCGGAGCTGCAGACGACCTTCCAAGCGACGAGGAGATCATTGGCTACCTTGAAGCCATCCTGCCATATGCAGCATACCGCGATGTTCACTTTCCCATGTCTGCCAGCCTTAAAAACGCAGTGTACGATGCACAGGTCATGCTGCTCCTCCTTTTCGCCAAGAATACCCGTGTACTTCGTTTCTCCCTGCCCAGTGTGCAGGAGATCCAGGAATTCGGCAGAATCAATCCAGACTGGGCGAATATCGGTTCCATGTTACAACTCTTCCTAGAATTGGTACGCAATCAGCAGATTCCAAGCATTTTGCCAGAACTGAAGTCCGTGTAAGTGCTTCTACCTGACCATTGTCTCGACAATAAGCATGCTGACTGCTGACAGGCAAATCGGGAACCGATTCGACATCACAGTCAGCAATGGGATTGTGACAGGGGTCACTGCACCTTCACTTTTTGTGCAGACCTTCATGCTCCTGCCAAAAGTGGATACTATCAGGGCAGAAACTATCAGCAGCCGCCCATTTGTGCAAGATATCCAGCGCATTCATGGGACCTCTTCCGTCACCAGACTGCACCTCAGCAAAAGCTATCTCGACGTACTCTCCTTGTCAGATCTCGTCACCTCTTGCGCGAGCCTTAAAGATCTGGCTGTAGAATGGCACGAATCTGAAGTAGCCCATGCTCATCAAGGCCCCTCGGATATGGACCTGGGGCAGCTCTGGGAATCGCTTCAGCGCCATCGCAGCTCCCTTCAGCACCTCAAGCTTGTATTCAAAGCAGAGGCGGTCAAATGCATCACGGACCGCCCAGCTTTGCGGTCTCTGGCTGAGTTTCCCTCGCTCGAGAGTCTTTGCATAGATGACTATGCTCTTGCTGGCGCGTATCAAGACGAATATGTTGATGAGTGGGACATCGACGATCTCTTCACGCAGCGGACCAACTTCCTGCCCCAAAGTCTGAAGACCTTTATCTTTCACACCCGCAAGGATCTCGTCGACTCCTGTTCAGTCATGGCGCAAATCCACCACATGCTTCCAGAGTCTTTGGAGCACCTTACTGTCACTTTCGCAGATATAGCCCCGCCAGACTTTCGCGACCTTGGAACGCCGAAACCTGAGATGCCGAACTTGATGAGGACCACTTCTAAGCGCGGTTTCTGCTATTCGCCGCACAATAGTTGGGTTGTGGAGTGCTGGAAGGGAGGAGATCTGAGCATTAAGCAGGGCTTGATGGAATATGAGATGCTGTTCAATGATGTCGATGGAACTCCAATGGAGGAGGAGGAAGAGGAAGAAGAGGAGGAAGGAGTGACTACGGAGAATTAGCTCGGGAATTGCTGCTGGTGTTGAGCAGCTCATTGTAACTTGCTAAGCTTTTCTGATGAATCGAATATTGGAGTCATGGCCTGGCTCGAGGGGTTCCCTCAGAGTCGATGCGAGTGCTGCGCATCCAAATGTACTTTGCGGTGCTTTTCAGACGAATCAAATACTGGAGTCATGGCTTGGAGAGGGCCTTCAACTCAGAGCTGATGCCAGTGCTGCGCATCTCAATATGTTTTGCGATGCTTCTCACACAAGATGAATATCGGAATCATGGCTCGGAGCGGGTGTCAACTCAGAGCTGATGCGAGTGCTCAGCAACTCAGTGTGTTTTGCAACGCTTCTTAGTCGAGTGCAATATGGGAGCCATGCGAGCTTGGGCGGAGAAATGAGGTACTTGCCGCGCCAGATCACCTCCAGAATGATGCCACAATTGAGCAGCCCGGTGTATCTTGAAATGCTTCTCACACGAACGAAGTATCGGAGTCATGCCATCTAAAGTGAAGAAATGAAGATGCTCACCGCGCAAGACCAACTCCAGAATAATGCCAGAATTCAGCAGCTCAGTGTATTTTGCGATGCTTCTCATACGATTGGACTCTTGAATTCATCTCAGGCACATGAGTTACCACCACTGACCTTCTTCCCATTCATAAAATCGAGGATCGTAGCCTCTTGCAGCAAGACTTCCCTGCTTCCCTCGTGATCACCTCCTGCCAAGTCGAAGCTTCGGTTCGCAGCCAAAGAATCAGTATACCATGATCCCGTCCACAAGCGGTCCCTTGCAGATTCGGAGGCTCCGAGGTGGTGGTCAGCAAATGGCGACCACGTTACACAGCAACGTCAGCGCCGGCTGAGACAGTATAACGAGTCTCAGTGACAGTGCAACATGCCATTGTTTTGAGTGAGTGGCCACCGCCGTGGCACAGAGTTTGTCCGAGGTGTTGTTGATGAAGTCGTTCGTTCGCCAACGACATAGAGTTTCTTCGGTAAAAGCTTCTTTGCAAGGGACGCGACGCGAAAGGCTTGGCAAGGGCGATCTTGCTCCAGGCCGGCTGAGAAGATTGGCGATTGGGGCACAACACGATTACTTCCCTCACCCAACTCACATTCGCTTTATCAGCCTCCATCCTCCTACACAGTCGCTCTCGAGACCCTTGCGCTTCCTCAGAATGTACTATAACCTCTATCTACACCACTAATTAACCCGCGCAAGTCGTGGCGAGAGCGAACGCGATAAGGGATACAGACCTGATACAGACATGGGAAAACACCGATATGGCCTGGTCTTCGACGCTGGCTCGTCGGGCACTCGAGTCTACGTCTACCGCTGGAAGGATGCGAAACATGCGCGAAAAGAGGGCGACAAGGAGGACCTGAGGAGTCTGCCCGAGGTCAAGACCAAGAAGAAATGGATCAAGAAGGTCCACCCAGGCATAAGTACCTACGGCGGTAAGCCTGAGGCTGTGGGAGAACATCTCAAAGAGCTGGTCGAGTTTGCGCAAGACATTGTGCCTAAGAGCGAGGTGGAGAACACGCCGGTATTTCTGCTTGCGACTGCGGGCATGCGATTATTGCCGGATCAACAGAGGGCTGATGTGCTGAGGTATACGTGTTCCTACTTTCGAGAATACACGCAATTCCAGCTGCCGGACTGCGACCTACATGTACAAGTTATCCCGGGCGAGACTGAAGGACTTTATGGCTGGATCGCCGCGAATTACCTACTCGGAGGCTTCGATGCGCCGGACGATCACAACCATGGAAAGAGCCACCATACGTACGGCTTTCTCGACATGGGAGGAGCATCGGCGCAGATTGCATTTGCGCCAAATGCGACCGAAGCTGAGAAGCATGCGAATGACCTAAAGTTGCTGAGGCTGCGAACGGTCGGCGGCCAGCAGATGGATTACCGGGTGTTCGTAACAACATGGCTCGGGTTTGGAGCCAACGAAGCACGGAAACGATATGTCACGCGACTTCTCGAAGCATCGCCGAATGCTCATGAGCTACCGGACCCGTGTCTGCCAGTCGGCATTAAGGTCAAGAAAACTGGTGAGGAGATTGCACCTGGATCGAGTGATTTGCAAGGCAAGGAACCTTACATGCTTGGAACGGGCGACTTCACGCAATGTCTGAAGAGCACGTATCCTCTCCTGGAGAAAGAGAAGGAGTGCAAGGACACGCCTTGTCTGCTGAATGGTCAACACACCCCTGCGATCGACTTCGATGTCAACCACTTCGTCGGCGTTTCGGAATACTGGCATACAACACATGAGATCTTCGCGATGGCGCACAAAGACAAAGCGTATGACTTTCAGACGTATCAAAAGCAGGTTACTGAGTTCTGCTCGCGAGATTGGGAGGACATCGAGAAGGATGTCGCGAAAGAGACGTGGGGACACAAAGTGGATGCAAAGACAGTTGAGGAAGTGTGCTTCAAGGCAAGCTGGCTGATCAACATGCTCCACGAAGGCATTGGTGTACCAAGAGTAGGAATTGAGGCGGGGAAGAGCAGCGGACACAACAAGACCAATGCTGTGGTCGAGAGTGCCAAAGATCGCGGCTTTCTGGATCCCTTCCAGGCTGTTGACAAGATCGATGGCACTGAAGTCAGCTGGACTCTCGGCAAGATTGTGCTCTACGCATCCTCGCAAATGCCGCCTGCAGACGATGCAATGGCTGTGGGCTTTGGTAGTAACACACAAACCACGCGACTGCCTCCAGACTGGCAATATCCTGCAGGCCGCTTAGACTCATACCCAGCGAACGGCACCATTCAAGCAGAAGAGCAAGACTGGCACGACAAGATCCTCACGAGCAGCTATTCTCGTCGCATCCCAGGGATTCTGATCTTCATGCTGATCATGGTGCTCGCCGTCTACCTGCTCTGCGGCCGTGAGAGACGCCAATCCTGGTATCAAAAGTATCTCGGCGGCAAATCCTCATCTTTCAAGCCCAAGAAAAAGCGACCAGGAATGCTCGGTGGCAAGCTCTTCGGCAACAGCTCTCCGAACTATGAGCGTGTCCTCGAAGAAGCCGACCTAGACGACTTCGAACTCGCCGACGTCGACTCCGAGCGCCTCTCAGATTCCAGCACTGATGCAGACGCTGTACGAATTGGCCGCACATCTGGCATGGTCACTCCAGCGATGCGAGGACTATCACCTGACGTGAGCAGAAACTCACCTATCAAGTCAAAAGGCTACTTCGACACATCTGGCATAGCAACACCTGTCACCTCCCATGGCCTCGGCATCGGTGGTGCAGTCACACCTTTCGAACGCTCTGGCTTGATGGCGAGAAGTGAGAGCAGTGATCGCCTTGCTCCTGGAAGTAGGAGTAGGATGACAAGTCCCAGTCGGAAAAGTCCTTTGATGACACCTTTTAAGGAGAGTGTTGATTGAGAAGAAGACTGAGGAGGTAATGACCTTTACTTTTTTTCTCTTGTTGATTATGAAAGCGAAGGTGCTTGTGGAGTTTCTTGAATTGCATGGAATGGTATGGGTTTTGGATACTGATACTGCCGCCGAAAAAGGGGCTAGGAATAATGATGTGATGCTTTTAGACTTCTTTGAATCTTGTATATACGCTCTTATCAGGTGCCGTGATGGCCTTTTGAATTGTCGCATGGATTCTCTTGAATTCCTTCGATATCCACTTCCATGACGTGAGGACGATGTTTCCTTTAAGCGATCTATAGTACGGAAATGCTTGCAACGACCACATAGGCAGAGCTAGAACTAAGAGCTCGAGCGTCTTGGTGCAGGCAAACTGGGGCTGTTTAGCGCATTCGACAGGATATTGCTCAACTTCTTGCGAATTTCACCAATCGTGCTTTCTGGACTGAGCATAGACGCTATGCAGTCGCGTAGCTTGCAGGATGGTCCAACTGCCAGATCTTGTGGGAACGTCCCTCGTCGCAGCGACTGTAAAGTATCGCGGCGCTCCATTTGAGTGTTAAACTTGCAGAGAAGCTCACACGCGATTACTCCAAGCGCGTAAATGTCCAGATGAGTCGACGGCAGACCTGAGTTCCCGTTTGTAGGACGATAAATCTCGGTGCCAACAGCGGCCTCGACCGGTGCATCAGAGTCATTGTCGCCATTCGCGAGCTGCGTGACAAGGCCGAAGTCGCCGATGCAGATTGAAAGTGTGGCTGGATTTGCTGACCCTGCAGAGCGACAGTCGGAGCAGAGAAACAGGTCGACGCAGCCTTGCGCGGCTCTCGGATTACTCTCGTGCCTCAGAAAGATATTGGCAGGCTTCAAATCGCGGTGGACGATGTTCTCTGAATGAAGGTACTCGACACCATCCAATAGCGACTGGAGAATTTGAAGCGACGGTTCAAGGTGAAAGCAATGAGAGAGGGGCTTGATGGCGCCGCTTGGAGGAGGTGCCAAAAAGTCCGCCAGAGTCATCGGATGCACACTCATTTGCATATGAAGTGCTAGAGTCGGTTGTGTTGTAGACAAGGTGACTCCATTCGATGCTTCAGAGAAGAAACGTGCAGATACTTCTCGAGACGCATGATCGCTCATTGAGCTGAAGTGCTGGTCGGATGTGTTCAGTCGTAAAGCGCTGTGACTGCTCTCGAAAGTAATGGCAAGTTCTTCTGTATCGCTTTGAGTCTCGACACGATGTAGTGATTCGAATGATCTCGAATCCGATTCCGTCTCGGCGCCACCAATGATATCTTGGCTATCATTTGTGGCCACGAAGACGTTACTGGAGCTTGAGTTCTGTCCAGTGCTAACCGACCACTCAATCCAGCTATTATGGTATCTCACCACGTTTGGGTGCTGCAAACGCGACAAGCTCCGAACTTCCGCCAGAAGCTTGTCCAGCGCAGCTTGTCCACCTGTAGAGATTTCGTTGATGAGTGAAGGACGGATCGGAATCTTCTTGACGGCATAGATGTTATTGTCCAATTTATGTCGGACCCGGTATACTTCGCCGAAGCCTCCCCGACCAAGCACTCCGATCTCTTCGAAATCCTGCACATATCTGCTCGGCAGTATGGAGGGGATCGCGACGCTGTCAAGTAGCGAAACAGGGCTGCTAGGCGTGGAAGATTCGCCCGATGCCGTTAAAAGTCTTCTTACAGGTGCCGGAAAAGCTGCCTGCTGGGGGCCAACACGAGTTCCAGACATGATGCGATTCAGTCCTTCTCGAGCGACCTGTCTAGTGGTCCGATGCCGAACCTCGTGAAGACCAGGCGAGACCAGATTCAGTGACACAAGCTGAGTGGAAAGCTGTGTATAGACTTCGTTGACTTCGCGCTCAATATCATCCTTGTTGTTCAAGTCTCGCCCTTCTCGGCGTCGAGTCTCAAGCACCTGTCTCATGCACCTCTCTTCTAGAAGCGCATGTAACAAGACATCTCGACCTAGACCGGAGCCTTGACGCGGTCGGTCCAAAGCGAGCGTATTGTCACTGGTACTTATGTCGTCTTGAGGTCCTCGAATGCTCAATTGCGACACGGAATTGCTCAAAACCTCCTCGCCGTCTTCCTCGTCACTGCTTGACTCACTGCCGCTTGAATCTGCCGATCTGAAGAACTTGGACATGCTGTTGCATCTTAGAGGTCCGGCTGCAGGAGCACTCTACCGGAGCCTGGCAACTGTGGTGGTGACTCTTTAATTGGTAGTCTGTTTGGCTATCGTCGCTGCACTGCTTGCGCTTTACGCCGCAAAAATTTGAAAGGGCCTGTCTCCAAGGCTTCTGATTTGCACTGCAAAGAAGAGGTCTGCAGCTAGTCGCCGCATTGAAATTGGTCAAGCAGAAAGATCATGTCGAAGAATTGGCTGGGGACGCGACTGCCTGCTCAGCGACAACAAAAGTTGTGAATGTCGAAAGTCAATGCGTAGGGCGCACTGTATGGTTCGCGAGGCTTCTGTACACTTCTAAAGGAGCGACAATAATGTACAGGCATTGAATGAAAGGTGTTCGATTGAGCACAGTCATCTAGTCATCCAAAGGGCGAAGTCGCGAAGCGAGCCTGAGGCAAGCATGAATTTTAGCTCCAACCTTAAATATTGACTGCAGACTGACTCCGTATTGAACAGTCTTTTGCTAGTTGGCCAAACAACAAATTTCACACAACAGAAGAGGCTTCATGAAATGGCCGACGCAGATGAAGACGTGATTCCAAGGGGAGGGACCGGCGGTGAGGATGTTGACCTCTCTGATGAAACACAAGATTTTCGATTTTTGAGCTCGATATCGTGAGTATGAAAGTGAATGCTGTCGAGGGACAACGCTCACATTGAAACAGTCGCGAAGATGCAACGATACCGAAACGTGGTGAGAAAGACTTTGAACCGCATGCCACGGCTCTACAGTCAAACACTCTGGCAGCATCCCGGCAAGCAATGCACAATGCACTTTCATATCAGAGAATTCATAATCCTAATGGTTACACATATGCGGTCTACCACCCGGAAAGTAACATGGCCTATTCTCAGAATCCCAAAGGTGTGCTCTTCTCCAAGATGGGTCAGGTCTTCTCGGCTGCAGACGACCCGCTAGGCAACGATGAAGCTCGAGGGCAAAGGTTATGGTTCTTGCCAGAAGAGATAATTTATCTGATCGAGCGAGGCACTGTGGACGTAAGATGGCCTAGTACAGAAGATGTCGAGGAGCTAGGGCTACCAATGAGTCTGCAAGGCGCATATGCCATGTTCCTTGGCGACGAAGCTTCCCACAATGGCGCACTTACTCTCGAACGGTATTCTGTCTATGCGAGTTTGAAGCGACTAGGGTACATTGTGATGCGCGCACCAAGCTGGGATAGTCCAGGTCTTCCATTGACTGACGAGCACTATCCGAAGACTGCAACGACTAGACGAACGTGGCAAGCTGGACTTTTCACTGCTACCTCAATATGGAAACTGTTCTTTGGCAAGGACTCCTGGCAGGATCAGAAATGTCATGAGACTGGCCCAATCATCGCACCAGGTCTCTACCGGGACTACATTTCGATCTATCAACGGCTAGCGCTCATCAACTTCTACGATCCGCACGATAGAAAAGCACCTGCAGAGCCCGAGCTGCCCAACCCAGATCCCGACTTCCGCATCACCTACCACGTCTGGAAGCCCGGTTCGTCGAACTTTAAGAAGTCGGCGCCAGGACCTCCAGACTTTCGCATTGCTGTCGTGAATGCTCGAGAGACGTCAGTCCCGACGCTTGAGCAGCTCAGCTCTCTTATTGACACTATACCCTTCTCTCCGCCTAGGCCTGACGCTAACTTCTATGCTAAGCTGAAGAATGGGTACAAGAATGTCATTCTGGCGGTCGTAGATCAGGGCATGACGAGTTATCTAAGGATTGCAGATGCTGCATTTGGGTGCGAAAAGATATATGAGCGTAGGGCGAGAGGCGGTGCGAAGCGTGGAGGCAGAGGAGGACGAGGCGGCGGTAGAGGCGGTCGCGGGCGAGGCCGAGGATGAAGGCTCTTACTCCATAGCCGAATTTCACCTGGAGTCATCTTCGAGATACGACAGCCTTCTTCGGACGATATCGATGACTGACGCAGGCTGTGAAGGCCCGCTGCAGAGGCACACTGGGGCAGCGGAAATCAGGCCTGAAAGCAAGAAGCGCTCAATTCATCACAGCTTTTGCTTATGATTTGACGCGCTACCCAAAGCATTGCTCTATGCTATACGTGAGCATCAGGTTCAGAGTAAGTCCGAGCCCTTCCCATATGTGGCATCCAATGTTGTGTACTCCTCCAAACGCCAGTTCAGCACCCATCTTTATACATAATTCATCGTTCACCCTGCTAATTGCTGGCTCCTTAGATTTGAGCAAGTTGCTTCGTGATTCGTAAGCCCGAACTGTCTTCGGAAAAGACATGCGCCTGTCGAACTGAAGCTTGCCTCTCCCATCTCAGCCTTCCACGTCTGAGTGCTCCATTAGTAACAGCCAAGACGCCACCGCCAGAGAAAACAAGACCAAAACCGCGACTAAAGAGCATTGCCACCAGGTCGGCGCTGTGTTGCCTCTTCTGCTGCGGATATCCTGATCCAAGACCTCGTTCTCTTGCACGTAGAGATTAATCTTTCGACTCCCGATCGCATCCCAATACGAAGCCACATTCTCCGACGCACGATATCGCCTGACTCTCTCCTTCTCCAATGTGCCATATCTTGCACCATGGTCTCTGAGTACCTGTGGGAGAAGTGGTGTCTTCTCCATCACCCGCCCCAGCTCCGGCGCATACTGTTCAACATCTTCAGCCCAATCCATGACCCTGACCACCAGATCTCGAGGACTCGCAGCGCCTGGATGTGAGATCGTGAAGAGGCCTAGCCTGGCGGCAAACGCTTCGCTATTTATGCTTGGAGAGGAAGTTGATGCCGAGTCGGAGCTTGGGTAGCTGCTTGAGGCTAAGCATTGCAGTATTCGCGATTCATGATACTGATTCCTGCCGAATGAGTCGTCTAGGCGGGAGCGGAATCTCTGAATTGCAGAAACATGACTGTCATTGGAGTCGTCAGAGCTCGAGGATGTGGATGACCGACTTCTGCTTTGCTTGGTTGGCCTCGATGCCTTTTGTGCACCCGCTGACATCTTGACAGCTACGCCTCGGCGCACGCTGCGTCGTTGCTGGCGTCAATAGAATGGGATGGTGATCGTGGTGCCTGGCTATTCGCGATGGCTCGTACTTGGTGAGAGTCTGATCTAGAATATGTATTGATGTACCGCCGATTTTCTTGCAAGCGTGAAGGATTGTGTCTGTAGTGAATTACAATGCTTCAATGTCCTTGAAAGTCCAACGACCTTCACATTCGAGGCATGTGAACTTGTGGTCCCATGGTCAGATCATCTGCCACCAGTTGTGTGACCTCTCACAATCTATACCTCGTGGCTATAAGACATGCTAATGCATAGTTCACAAGAAAGAGAAGAATGTCAAAACCAAACCCACCTTGTGCCGCCACGATCTGCCTATTGTCCGGCATTGTGCTTACTGCACGAAATTCTGCGCCGCTCTTCTGCTTGCTCTGTTGCGGAGAGTTTCCCGAAGTTGTAACACGGAGCGATATAGGCGACTTTTGAAGCTGGGGTCTGCATTGGAGGTGTGGGTCTTGTGCGATATCGTGCTTGCGTGTGATCCTCGGCATGCCGCGTCTTTGAGAGGCATAAGCGATGGGCCGTGGTGGGCGCCAAGAGAGTCGGTAGTGGAATTGAGATCAGATGCGCTTTGCAAGAAGAGGCAGTATGGCTTTGCGACCGAAGCTTTCAAAGTTGTGGGCTGAATGGCAATTCCGAGCGTTTTCAATCAAAGTGCGGCACAGCTGCTGTGTACATTGGACCTTACCGTCCGACATGATAGACAGCCAAGTGTCCGTAGCTCCGTCTTTGCACATTCATGTCTTCCGTGAGCTACTCGGACACATTGACACTCTTCGCGTTGGAGTCGGTCCAGCGCAAAAGTATCTCCCAGTCTTCGCGAAATGCCGCAAGCTGGACTGTCTCTTCGCGCATGCTGTGCGGCGGCAGCGACGTGAGCGTGGCCATATCTGTATCTGAAGGTGTCGGACCCATCGCGTGCGGTGTCAGATTTGTGTATGCGCCGCCTGAACACTCTTCTCCAAGCCCCAGTCAACGACCAAGCTCTTGATGAAAAGTAAGACCTGTCAGACGACCGACAGCGCCCACCTGAAAGAGCCGGCCGAAGCCAGACGCTCGAGCAGGGCGAGATCATCGCCAGCAACAGCTTGCGCTGCCACCATATCGGCATCACTCTTGGGTACCGCGGTTCGACTCATCAGCCAGGTTGGAGTCTGTAGCTTCTTTGAGAAGTACAGTTGTGGATGTTTACTATAGAAATGATTCTATGAAGTACTGTGGAATCATTAGCTGGCATACGCGGGCAGTGTAGGGGTGGTTTGGGTGCACTCACAAATCGCTGAAGAAGAAAGAAAGGTTCAAGCAGACGCGCGAAAGATATGCTCAAATCTTGCCAAGCGCGCTAGCGGGAGCGCGGACGGGATGAGCTCCGCTCGCCGTGATGACATCTACAACCTTGCTCGAGTTTGCTTTCTACGGTACAGAGGACCAGTTCTCTTTCATATCCACTACCAGGCTGCAAGGTCTTACGGTTCGCGATCATTCCATACCGAAAGTTCTATGTCTACAGGAACCGTGGCCCAAAGAAAAATTCGCGCACTGTCACTTGCTTTCACACTGCCGACGGACGACCGAATATGCCATGGTGGTTCCATCTTAAGCAGAGGTTTTCCCGACTGAACAGCAAAGTGTACAGCAGGATGCTGTAAAGACAGGACTCTTCTGCGAAAGAATCATTTGTCTCGCCGCTTAGTCTCACAGCTTGCTCCATTGCCGTTTGGTTCATCATTTCCTACGATATGGCAACCTTTTCTTCTCTACCGGCAGAGCTTCGGATTGCTATATGGCAGCTGAGCTTACCAGAACCAAGGAATATCGTCCTGGCCTGGAACGGTTCAGATTTCTCAGCGAATCGCAATGCACCAAACCTCGCTCACGTCTGTCACGAATCGCGACAGGAATTTGAGAAGCAGTACGAGTTAGCATTTGCTGCGCCACCCAAGACTCCAAAAATTTGGTTCGACTTTGATCGGGACACGCTCTTTGTTACAGATGAAGCATTCAGGCTGCTCTCGTCGACCGATCTGGAACGTGTGACAAGGCTGAAGCATTTTCGATATACAGGCGCAATGGCCCAGAAGTGTACGTCATGAGCGAGACCGACTCTACTGGAATCCCTTGCGGAGGACCTCACTTAAACCCCCATAGGCCATCTGGGTATTGCATCTTGTTGAAGGATACGTCGCACAGATTCTCAATGCGTTCAGCCTAGGAAGCTGAAGGGCTCGCCAGATCTCGCTGCTGGTTGGTGTTCTGGCCACATCCCGATACTCCAATTGACCATATCCTCATTCGCTCTCTGCCTTTGGTAGGCAACATGACTCTTCTCCGGACGCTTTAGCTGTCGTCCACTGGTTTCAGCATTAGTAGGGACTGCCAAGCATGCTCTGGCCAGCGCAGGAGATTTTGTCGTGCGTAAAATTCTGCTCTTCTCTCTTTCTTCTCTCCAGTCTCGCTTTCACTCAAGACTTCAGTCTCAACTGCTTCCACCACAAGCACAGAGCCACAAGCGTACTATAACCACTTTCAGCGCAAAGATAACATCACTGACACCACCAACCAAAACCAACCACTACCAACAACTGCAAGGAAAGCCGCTCTGCAGCGCCTCCGAAGCAGCAACAAAACTCAAGGTGATCAAGTGTCTCTGCGTCTGAAGGTCCAACAACAACAAGAAACAACCAAGACTGTGAAGGAGAGCCGCTCAGCAGCGCCTCCGAAGTAGCAGCAAAAACCGAGGCATCGAACCGCCTCTGCTGGTGAAAAATCCCTGATTCACTCGGGATTTTTGGTCTCTGCTTTTAGCACACCACAAGTTTCAGCACACGCTGACAAGACTCACTCCACATACAAAACTCCACATCAACACTCCAGCCTACCATTATGGAGACCTCGGCCGTGGAGATCATCAGCAGCTTGGAGCAAGCAAACGCCCAGCTGCGGGCCGAGAACGAACAACTTCGAGCACTGCTAGAGTTCAATGGCATCAACGTCGATATCACGACTGCCACTCAGCAGACTCAAAACAGAGCCAGAGATCCAACCACTCAGACCTGGCCTGAGATCAACGAGGACTTTGTTGGTGAGGAGATTTCCACCGACATTGATACCTCAGATTCCGCTTCCTGCTCAAGCAGCAGGTGCAGCGACGACATCTTCTCTGAGTCCAGTGCATCCACAGATGCCAGTAGCCTCTCAGACACCACCAGTGTCTGTGGCAACGAATGGACTTCTGAGCCGTCCACCAATGACTGGACAACGGGAGCGGACACTGCTCCTCAAGAAGTGAGCAGCAACTGGGACAACTCCACCCCGGTAGTCCCTCTCATTCAGCAGCACAAGCAGATCACTCCTGCAGATGCTTTTTTCGAAGAAAGCGAGCTTGCTAAGCGTACAAGACTGGTTGACGACTTCGACAAGACAGATGCTGTCTTTGTCAGGATCCCAAGCACGAGACTGAAGCACTTCCTGACAAAAGCTGTCGACCACGCCCAAGAAGTCATTTTCCGAAGCTTCAGCAAGCTATCACCTGAGGAAGCTCCACGATGCTGGGACGCACCTGCCTTCGTCAGCTTCGCTCGAGGTGATCTTCAAGCTCTCCCTGAAAGCATTCCCTTCGGGAGTGACACCAAATTTGGCGATAGCTTCGACGCAGACATTGATGTCGTAAGCTCGGCGATTATCGAGACCTACGATGTCCGTAACGCCGCCGCTCACCTGGGATACCTCAAATCCTGGGCAGTGGACGAACTACTCACCCGGATTCATCGCCTCGCCATCGTCATGCAAGACGAAGGCGCCGCAGTCAAGGTCCGCAGACTCCGCGACCAACTGCAAATGGAAGCTCAGCAAGGCCTTGACAAAATCAAGGCTGGCTGGCAAGTTGGCACTCGACCACCAAAGCACATCGAGCGAACGTTCGAAGACTGCTTGTGTGCCAAGCCAACAGAGTGGAGCAAATTTCCACAAATCATTCGGGAGGCCGCAGAGGCCTGGAAGCAGATGTATGATGATTCTCACTCCACCAAACGGTCTGGGTTCATCTACCACTACACGACGGTTCTGGACAAAACCGGAGCCTGTGTCAAGTGGGCGGTTGCAGCGTTGGACAGCGCGCAGCAGTTCACCCAAGACATGAACGACAAGTACAACCGCCCTTATCGTGTAGAAGCGGCACGCCAACGTGAGATCCGCTGGTGAAGCATCTTCTCACCTGGTATTCGCTTCCACCTCAGAACGACAAACTGAGGCACTGGATTCAAAGCTGCAGTCAGCAACGAAGCAGCTCTAACAGAGCGGCTCACTGCACTGCCCGACGGGAGGGGATGAGAAACATTTCTCTGCCTCACCAAACGCTTCTGCTTGACAGCAGTAAGCAAGCAACTGCACTACAACCCGCAGTCACCTAAACGCACGCCAATCGAAGAACGTGCAGTCAGTCAGGACGGGTAAAGCAACGAGGGCCAAGTCCACTTGACAACCTCACTTCTGCATGCGAACAGATGCTGTGCAGCACAGTCGCAATCGCAAAGAAGTACAGCCCTTCTATCCATAGGAGGACGGGCAATCACGCGTGTATGTGGCTGAACGACTCCGCCAACCAACAAGGAGTACGCTACTGAATTCACGACCGTCATCGGCTACACGATCAGCCTTCGACGAAACGAGCCTTGCGCTCACAAGTGATGAACCACAACACATCACTTTGTCGGAATCTCAAAACTGCTCTGCGACTTTATGAAGGAGTAGATGCGACCGACCCAGAGCATACTGGTAAAAACCCTCGGATGGCACTTCGGTGCTGTTCGGGGCATCAGTGGTTTTGATATGATCAGAGCCCTGGAGCCCCAACCAAGGTGTTGAGAAGCATAGGACTTTGAGGTTTTTGTACCTGATTGCCTATGCCCAACACAAAACGCTTCTGCTTATAAACAGATACTACGCAATACAGTCGCGATTGCAGTGAAGCAGGATCTCTATAAAAGAAGGAAAGACGAAGCAAAGCCTTTAAGAATGAGGCAGGTGAGGAGCGACGGACAACTCACCTGGCTGAACGCTCCTGCTCCCGCATAGCCACTTTTCATTGGAGGTGCAATCGCAGTGAAGCACAATCTCTCTACTCGAAGGAGAGGTGGAAACATGCGACAAGGATGGATGATCTGTCGAGGCAGGTGAGAACACCCACCACACAGAAGCTCACCTCGGCTAGCCGAGCGCTCCTGCTGCGAACAGCTGCCATGAAGCGCAGTCGCAATTTCAGCCAAGCATGACCGATTTCCTCGTCGGAGTTTGGCTGAGAGGCATGAGAAGGGCTCACACTCATGACTGGATGGAGTATTGGGTATTGGCACGATGGCATGAAGGGGAAATAAAGGACTAGATGGGTCAAAGTCAAGGGACACTTGTGTAGAAAAATGAGAGGACGTGGATAACTGGTGACGAAAGGATGATCGTGATCGTGTAAGGAAGGAAATGGTAATACTTGTGAAGAAGCAGCGGACCGCCACATCTCATATAAAGAAGTTTGAGCTGGTGAGGCGAGACGGTACAGGGCGAAGGTCGGGGCCCTGTACAATACTGCTTGAGATGATTGATGAGGGCTTCAAGGGCAAGCACTTACATAGAAACGGACGACCATATCTCAGACAAGAAGTTTGAGTGGTGAGGTCGACAGTACAGGGCGAAGGTCGGGGCCCTGTACAACAACGCTTGCAGGCAGATGAATGATGAATAGATGGGGGAACGAAATATGATTTCATGCACGAGTTCGATGAAGCTGATACTAAAGCCCCGAATCATCCATCTCATAAATACTCTCATTACTATTCCACCAGCTCCTCCAAGAATCACAAGTCTCCTCATAATCCCCAAGATCACCAAGTGCACCAATAATCTCCTCTTTCCTCTCCAAAAACTGCATCGAAAGTCCCTGTCCCACGTGCCAAGGAATATGGCAATGCATTAACCACAACCCAGGATTATCAGCCGGAAAAGCAACAATGAGATATCCACCGGCCGGCAGCGTGGCAGTATCCCGACGTGAAGGGTTCGTGAATTTCAGACCAGATTTGTCGCCATTGAAGAGACCTGATCCGGAACTGAGGATGTAGAAGTCGTGACCATGGAGATGGATGGGGTGGGGGAGTCTCACTGTATCGCTTTGATCGGTCTGAATGACCCAGAATGTCCAGGCGTTGGCAGGACGATCGATTTCGAAGACGTTGGTTTTGGCTTCGAAGGTGTAGTTGCCATCGAGAACATTTTGTAGGGTGGGGTGTTGCCAGTTGACGCGGATGTCGCTTCCGTTGATGAGCCATTGGACAAGAGCTCCGCCGTCTGCTGTCGTTGTGCGATTGAAGTCCATGGTGAATGATCGCATTGCTGACTCAAACTCGTCGTTTGGTACGATGTTGGAGACGTATGGAGTCACCGATTCATCGTAGCAGGCGGTAGATTTCGTGATTGTGTTTGTAGATGTTGGCTCGTCGAAAGAAGCACCTTCGTATCGAATGATGGAGAGGATGTTGTTTGGTTTGGCGTTGCCACCACATGCTGTTCCGACATCTGCTCGAAGCCAGTAGTTCCCGACTGCTTGATTGGCATTGACGATGATGTCGTAGCGCTGGCCAATTCCAATAGCAACGGAATTCGTAGTATATGGCTTGATCGGGACGAAGTCGGATGTGATGACAGTGAAGTTGTGATTGTCGATGGAAACATGGAATATGTTGTCGATACCAGTGTTAATCAGCCTGAGTCGATGTCGCTTGCCTTTTGTGAATTTGGTGACGTGGTATGCGCCGCCACTATCAGTCTTCATGGTCCCATTGATCAGTCCACCGACAGGAGTTGGAGGGCCTCTGGTGCTATGCATGGCCTGATTGTTGAGCGCAAAAGCCGTCTCGTGGTACCAATCCGTGATCGTCAGAGTGCCCGAGTCGAGGTCGTAGTTCCCACTTGCTGGGCCATTGATCACAATTGCACCCACAATGCCATCGCCATACTGCGCCGAGAAGTGACTGTGGTACCAAGAGGTTCCGAACTGCGTGCATCGAATTACATATTGCTTCGTCGATCCGGGTGCGATCGGGCATTCCGTAACACCATTGACGCCGTCATGCTGGCAAGAGTTGAGTTGTCGCAGCCCGTGCCAGTGAATACTCGTTCCATTGTGCTGGAGTGAGTTCTTGACGTTGACAATCATGGTATCTCCCCAATCTGCGTAAAGTGTCGGACCAGCTTTATGCGGTTAGCGACTTCTATTCACATCGTTGCTTGATGCTTCTCACGATATTGGCCGTTGATAGCCATGATCAGCCTCTCGTGGCCATCTGGCGCCATAGTGGTATTGGTGATCTCGAGATCATATGTCACAGTCTTCCCTTCGGGTGGGAGCTTCTTGTCAAAGTCTGTTGCGATGCTGAAGCCGGCCTTCCAGCAGGCTCTGGTGTTCGGTCCATTCGTGCACGCAGCATCTGCCACGCGGGTGGTGCTGCTGGCTTGTCGAGGTTCCAGGGCGCCATCTTCCCACGCGAGCTCGACTACAGGAGTCGGGACTGCCAAGGCATGAGCAGGCGTGATAGTAGTAACAGCGTATGCCAAGCTGATCAAAGCTAATGACTTCATCACGGCAGTATCAAGCTCTCTTTGTAACGAACGACTGAGCCAATGAATTGTCTACCTTTGCAGGTATCAGCGAGAGATGATCTTATAGAGTACGGCAGCGTTGCTGTGTTTCGGAAGCATGAGCGCTCCCGACTATCCTAAGCTTGTGGTGGCCAGTCAGCGGCTGATGCGTGCCACCGAACTCGACGTGGTCGAGATCTTGAAGTTCTCGTGCTAGACTGCATCCTATGACATGGAACAGTGGGCAGAAGAATAGATGTGCTTGGCAATGCAAGTGCTGAGAGTATAGGCGAGTCTGGCGAGAATTCATGCTTGATACGTTCCTGATCCTAGTGGTCTGAATGCGAGGACATCAGGTGGCTGTTCATTCCGACGGAGGGAAGAAGCTCCGCACAGACAAGCTGGTGTGGTAAGGCTGGTGGCGTACGACAAGTAGTCGGCAGGTCTTTAGGTGGACTGACATTGCCACAAATGGTGATGCAGATAGAACAGGCACTCTATTGACCCCTTCAAGGGCTACCGCTGTTTCCACTATTGGAGGATGCGCCATTAGTTGTCCTGCTGTCATCAATAGTCTATCGCCCGGTCTTGGCTGCAGAAGATGATTTTCCCACTCCGCAGCAATGCAGGCTGCGCGCGCGATGGCTCGCACAGAGATACCGTATCACCAGATTTGGAAGTTACCATGGTTCTGGGGTGTCAGTACTACGTTTCAAGCCTGAAGAATACCTCACTGCCATTATGCAGGCCAAGCTTGTCGCCATTTCCATCTCCTTTGCTAGTCGCATCATGACGAGAAACAAGTTGAATCCCTGCTTCGCTCGCCTATTGTTTTGAAGCATCGCCAACGACCACCCTCTCAACAGCACGACCACCGGGAACTCATGCTTGCAAAGAATGTAGCTAGTATTTGAGGATGAACAGTTGGAGGTCCGCCTCGGTCGCCTTCTGGACGACCAGTGACGACCAGATCCTTGCTCGCCAAGACGGTCTCAACCTAAATTTAGTCTCCGTATCCCTCGATCCGACTATCCTGGACCTCTACTCGACAACGACGTCTGCTTTGCTTCTTTCTCCGTTACGCAGAAGAATTCCCCTAGCCGCATAATGGATTCGTACCTTGTCAAAGCTATGGCAATTTCAAGCGCTGGGTGATCAAGGTCTGCGTACTATATCCACTCCGCCAAGCGCTCCTCGAGCTGGCATACCAGCGAAACATAATCTGAAGAGTTCGGATGCTTTGAGGGTGCAGAGCACGGGCAGCGGGCAACAATTCGTGCCCAGAGGATGCTCAAGGAAAGCTTTGGTTCGCGATGTGCCTTGCAGAGCGTACGGCAGGGCTCGTGATCGACCGACCAAGCTTACCACCCAATTTCCACTGTAGAACGCGGAGGCTACAATCAGAGCAAGAGAACACGCGATAGAGGCGGAATACTACCTGTCTATGGATATGACTTCTCGATGCTGAGGTTGCACGCGTCACGGAACGTGGGAGGTTGCACATTGTTCACCTTGCTAAAGGGCGATGCGCAGTCTGGACACCGCCATTGCGGCGTCCGTGCCCGAGAGAATTGGAGTTCGATATGTTGCAGTTCCGTACTGCTCGCATGCCACTTCATCGGGTCGCTCTCTTGGTGCATCGATATAATTCAGCGGGTCATGTAGGATGATCAAGAGAAAGGTACTTGGCACTGCGCTTCTGAGCTGCAGCCAAGAGCGCCGCCCGCTTCTTGCCGAGCTAGAACAAGCCTCAAACCGTGTATACATCACGTCAGGGCAGGATGTTTACAGTCAAAATTAGAGAAGCTCAACTACGATAACCATGTCGGGGTGCGGCCTCCTCTCAACGCTATTTCGGTGCCCCAGAGACGCTCTTTAGCGAACTCGTGTCACGATGAACGTGGTCCCGGCTGCACCAGCTTTGGAAGTCTCAAGCCATGGCAGAAGGCAAGTCCAAGATGCGCTGTCCGAATGGGTTTACTCTCTTGATCACCTGCAGTAATGCCATCTGAAAGTCGTTGACTAGGGTAGACGACAATCCATCTGGCTCGTGCAGTCTGCTAGCTCGCGATTGTTCTCGCTGCTAGCTCATGCTGACCACGAAATGCATTCGTAGCATGAGGGTCATGGCTCTCACGGCCCTACGGTGCCTGCTGACCGTGGCTCAGCAGATCCCGAGACTGGAGACTGGAGACTGGATGCACCTGAGGATCATACTGCAGTAATCCAAAGACTCATGGTCCATCGAGATTAGCTTTTAAAGAGTTCTAGCAACCCTCGTGGTGAGTCTGTGTTCAGCCAGCCAGGTTACAGCCAAATCTCCTTCGCTCAGCCCTATCAGTAGCCGACATTCGCTTCATCACTTTCCGCAGCTATGCAGTTTTGCTTTCTTTTTGCTGCGGTCGCTCTAGCCTCTTCCACTGGGTTTGTTGCTGCGTCACCTGCTGCTGTTGAGCTCGATGCCATAAACGCTGGATTACCCAAAGGGCTCGACTCATCTGCGAGACTTTTCAGCAGAGATGATCCAAAAGAGGACAACGAAGATTTTGATTACGACGAAGATAGCATATGTTACAGCTATGGCATCGACTACCAAAATGGCGGCAGCTATTTCATTGACTCTCGATCGAATGCGAGCTTCACTTGCGTTTCGCAATTCGAGAGTTGTGTGGAAGACACCTACTCAAACATAATACTGGTGAACGACGATACTGGCGATCAAGTCCTTTGCACGGATGTTCCAACAACGCCAGAGCTTGTCTCTCAGATGTCGACCTGTCCAATCAGAAAAGATGAGATGACTTCCGGCGACTGGAGTATCATCGCCATCGGCAATAACGGCGATGGCTCTCCCTTCGGCTGGCAGCGCGACTTTTATTTGACTGTCGGCGTTCCAGAAACGACCACTATTACCAGCACTTTGACTTTCTCTGAAACCACGACACCAACTGCTACTATCACATGTAAATTTCGCCTACCCCGAGCCTTATAATAAGGTATTGCCTTGCTAATTCTCCATAGCCACGTCAACGATCAAAACGACAACGAATATTCCCAACAAATCAACAGTCACAATCGCCGCCTACACAAGAACGTCGACAGTAACGCCCAAACCCATCATCACAACCACAAGCAAAATCATCACCCGCACATTTGACCGCTGGACAAGAACAGTCTCGACAGTCACAAAGACTGTCTACCCAACATGCACAGTGCCTCCAAGACCGAACAATCCAGACCCAGAATGCAGAATCAAGCCAACAGTCGTTCCAATACCCAAAGGCCTCAAAATCAACGTCAGCAAGAAAGCCAGACGCGCAGATACGCCTCTCAATGCAGAACAGCTCAGAAAAAGATTCGAACAGCTCAAAATCACTCGCGAACGTCTTGCGCGCGACAAATTTGATCGGCGTTCTCCAGACGCACCAATCATCACAGAAACCGATACTGTGCCAGCTAGCACAACAACTACATTCACAGCAGCAACTTCCACATTCACGGATCTCAGCCTTACGACATTGACAGCTACTATCACTGGTCCACCCACGACAGTCAAGAAAGGAACAAAAACGGTCACGACTACTCTTGCGCCAAAGACCAAGACAATTACCAAAATCGGATACACGATTACGTATAAGACGAAAACCATGGCTAAGACGTGGACATATACGACCACTGCCACACCTGCGGCTTCCGTTACTGCATGTTCGAAGAAGGGAGGACATTTCGGGAGTATTTGGTGATAGAGAGATATGAGTTTTATGATTGATGACTGGAGGATAAATGCTTTGAATAGAGGAACCACTAATGCTACTTTTACAGCTGAGCGCTCTTTCCAATTATTTCCTATTCAAAAGCTTATTGTCGAGGCCGACGTCCGATCTCTTCGCTCAGACGAAAGTTGCTGTAATTCAGGTACGTGCCTTGAGAAGCTGGTCTCGGCTGCGATGCAACACCTGTAGCGCTGACGGGAGCCGATGGCAAGACTCCCCTCTCGGCAGGCTTCGCGTATGCTGCTGGCAGGAAGGATGTCTTCGTGCTTTGTACCCGCGACGCTGTAATGGAAACCTCGTCGGGTGCAGCAAGTGGCTGCTGTAAGGCAGAAGTCGATGTTCTTGTGCTTGGTTCCGACAAGTCGAAAGCGACTCTCGTTGAAGCTGGTCGTGGAATTCTAGATCCATTGTCGCTGGCATTCCTTGCTGCTGATGCCGGCTGCTGCTCACCGGGAGAAGCTGCTCTGATTCCTGATGTCGTCGGACTTCGCACCAGCTTTGGAGCGCCACACGAGGGACAACTCTGTTCATGGTCGAGAAGAAGTCCCGGGGAGGCCTTGGTCAGGGTCGGTGCGCTTTCAGCACTTCTTGTCAGGCCTGGAGTTATTGTACGCGCTGTACCCATCGCGCCGGCAAGGAAAGGAAGACTCGCATTATCCAATCTGTCCCACAGACGATCTCCGGTCGAGAGAGATTCTGAAGTTGGTTCCCTCTCCTGTTCAGTCCGTAGCACCTTCCGTCTATCTCGCGCGGATTCGCTCGACAGGCTGATGCCGTTGTCGGATGGAAATTTCAAACCGGTCTTTTGCTGTCGCACATACTCTGCTTGTGTCGAGCCTCTGGCCAGGGGCTTAGATGAAGCTGCGTCTCTTTCGAAGAAGGGCGTCTTTCTGCTTGCCATGTGCTCAGGCGAGAGTGGGTTAGAACCGTGTCGTTGATATTGAATAGACTGCTCATTTTCGCCAGTCTGCAACGTGGATGCGATCGATGCACCACTTGCCGAAGCTCCTGGACGGTTGACAACATTTCTTCTGCTTTCAATTCTTGTTATTGCATGTACCTCGTCACTGTCTCGATCATCCTCGCTAGGAAGGCTTCGAGCCTGCCAGAGGGTTGGAGCGGCCCTGGAGTCATCATGAACGGGAGCCCGTGCGGCCTTTGCCGAGTCTTGGATTGTAGCATGGGTAGGATGATGCAAATAATGATGGAGCTGACTGTCTTCGCCGTGGTATGGAGTCACTCTCCCCTTTCTTGGTGTAGGTGTTGGTTCTGCCTCCACTCTTGCCATCTCCGCTCGGGCCTGCTTGCTCGCTGAATTGTCGATAACACGAAGTAGCTCCGTCTCATCGTCTGCGTCCAGCGGCTTGTTCTCTTCAGAAACCTCCGTGTAGCTACCTCGACTGTTCTCAACGAAATGCCTGGCTGGCAACATCTGAAAGTCGGTGACGGGCAATGTCCGATGGAGATAATGGTAGTGATGAACTTCTCGGTCAACAGCCTGCCTTGTGATCTCATATGGTTGCACAACGTGTGTTGCATGGGTGACTGCAGGTTGCCAGACAACCGTTCTATGGGTCTGCTCGGTGTTGGTGAGGTCGAGCGCACTCAGTGCGTGGCCTATGGCACTGTCGCGATCAGATCCGGTCGGTCGATACTCGTCGACGTCTGGAGCAGCTCTATCCACATTCCATGGCGCGAGAGATGTCTCCACCAGAACCCATTCATGTTGTCGCACTGGCAGCTTCGGTAGTGGTTTGTGCAAGCTCCCATGTCGTATGTGCCCTGACTGTCCATGGTGACGACTTCTAATGTGCTTACAAATGTCCCCAAGTCGGCATAGGTATCGAGTCATTGTAGATTGCATTCGAAGGTCATGGTAGCCAGGCTTGCGGGAGAGGAGATGCACTTCTGCCATGGCAGTAGAGCACGGAGACCAGACATGAAGGACGAGGATGCACGAACAGATCGAGATGCACTGCGACTCGGTCTGATGGGCAGGCATGTCTGAGCCAGCTGTCGCTTTCCTTGCCTTGATTCTCGGAGCGGCAAGCCATCTCGAACGTGGCTGCCATGCGGATGAGCTGATTATCTTTCTCTTGCTTCGAAGCAAATCAGGGGGCTACTTGGAGATTCGACACGCAGATTTGCAATTCAGACGATGGATTTCTGACATCTCGATGCATGTTGATCGCTCCAAAATATTCTAGGCGTACAAACATGCTGTCTGTGATCCTGACCTCTTGAACGTTTAGCTGAGGCGGAGCCATCTACAGTCGCCAGCGCCATCACCTGCAAGCTCGAAAATGGCTGCCACTCTTGTTAGCGATAGTTGGGACAGCAGCGCTATCACAGTTCTCGCTCCAGGCAGTATAGCCAGCTCAGTGTCGTGGACCATGTTATGTTGACGTATGAAATGCCGTTGCAAGTCTGTTGGTCGGAATACATCTGGGGACACATTCATCCTGTCTGAGGGCCCAGTGCCTCGGACGGTCGACTGAAGCAGAGTCATCTGCGGTCGTGGGTGCCATACTAGGGTCAATGTGGCTCACTTCCATACGAGTGGTACCGAGGAGAACAGCGCCAGTACGTGATTCCCAATCACAATTTACATTTGAGGTAGAACAGTCGTAGTTCGACATCAGTCGCTCCGATCTCACTTCCGCAGACACGCACCCTGTCTGTGATGTCGACCCCTCAGACAATTATGGAACACGGAGTCGACCGCAGTCGTGAGTGCCTCACTTCGCATATCGTGGTTGCCGCGTGCAGCATATGGCAGCCACGTTGCTGCCGTTTCACCACATGCATTGATGTCCTGACACGCTTCTTCCCTTCATTCCTCTTCTCCTACATCCACCTCGCTTACGAGCATCTACACGCTTTTGCATCTTGAATACGCAGCACCTCCTACAGCACATACTTCACGAGCTCTCTCACGCACCCAGCGACTCTCAGCTACCATGGAGGACGCCAGATCAGCTGTCGAGTCCCATCTGGCGAAGGCCGGCCACCATGACACCACCGTTCATGAGAAAGTTGCGCCAGCTGTCACCCGTGAGACCATCACTAGAACGGAGCACGAGGTACACTCCGCTTCTCCGTCTCGCTGCTGGCGGTGCCACTGACTGCCAATTCGTAGGAAGTCACAACTGCCGTTGATCAGGAGATCCATCAGGACCACTACCACGTCTCAGTCCAACCCATAACGGAGGAGGAGTACCGCGAGGAACAGCATCATCACACCCTTCTTCCAGTCGAGCAGGAGAATTTCGAGCATGATGATCCGGCAGAGGTTCAGAGTGTGCTTGCAGAGGTCGCCTCCCAGTTCCAAAATGAGGTCAAGAATGTCACTGCCGAGAAGACGACTTCCACACTGCCAGATATCGAAGGAGTGCACGTTCACCACCACGTCTTCGAGACAATTCAGGTGAGTCGCTCCGCGAGGCGATGCTCTCCGAGCCCTCCACGTCGCAGACAGTCGTCTAGACTCGGAAGCGAAATTCAGAGCTGACCTGTTCTTTCTTGCCTAGCCTGTCATCACCAAGCAAACCTTCGAGCCTCATGTCTATCACGTGGTTCGACAACGTCATCAGATCCATCACAACCGCGCGATCCACCATGCTCCCTCGACTCTCCCAGCTCTGACGCTTGCAGAGTTCCTGAAGAACGGTGGAGTGCTCAATGGCCGTGAGGAACGCTATGATGCATTCGAAGGAGAGCCTCGCTCTGTCGGCGAACCATTGAGCGTGGGGGCACCGTAAGTGGCGTTTCGCGTCTCAATAACAACTCCATATGCTGATGAAAACTAGAGCGTCAGCTGCTGAGCCAGCAAAACCACCCCAGCCGACACCCGTCGAAGCGCCAGCTAAGCCCTCCCAGCTCGATCGGGTCGCCACGCTTAAGAGTGCCGCTCCGCCTCGTGTGAGCACACCAAGGTAGCCAATTCTATCGCTGCCCCTTCAGAATCAGCCTCACTGACGGAGTTGCAGGGCTGATCTGACACGCGAGCCAACGGCCTTCGGTAGCCTCGACCGTGTGCTGTCCGATGCCAGTGGCATACAGCGCAGCCCAACTGCTCCTCCCGAGCGTGCACCGACCGTTAGTTTCGAGAGTGCACCGACCGCTCTCACTCGCGTGCCCACTGCTCCGCTGTCCAGAGCGCAGACAGACGCTTTCAACATCCCTCAAAGCGCTGAGCGAGTGCCCACGCGTGTGCAAACTGTCCCTCCAGTAGAGCGAGCCCCAACTGCACCAGCCGCTCCGACTGAGCGAGCCCCGACCGTGCCACTCGAGCAGATTCCCACGGCGTCTGCAGCGACTCCTGCTGTGGAGTCATCACCTCCTGAGCCCGTTCCTGCTCCTCCTGTGCGAATCGGGACTGCCGATGCGGCCTCTCATCCCCTCATGAATCCGTCGACCGCTCTGCCCCAACACCACTACCGGAACCCTGCGCGTCGCTCAAGACGCCCAGCCGGCGCCAGATCGCCGAGCGGCCACGGCGATGAGTAGGTGAGGCAGCGGATCTACATAGCTGGAGTGACCGATCCTCACCTAAATTGCACTCTTAGATAGCCTACAAAATGCAGAATGTTGACTAGCATGCCACATCGCTTCCGCAAGACGACCTGTCTCACAGCCCATGGTGGTCTGTCTCAAGGTCTCACAGCCGACTCCCACAACAGAAGCGCTGTGTAGCGTATACCCGTGTCGGTGTAGCATACAGTTCATTTTGCGTGCCTTCCATGATGCTTTTTTTCCAGGGAAAGCTGGTCCTAACCCGGGCGGCCTAGAGAAGCATTGCAGCCCAGAGTGCCTGTAAGATTTGTCCCGTGTGAAGTCCCGGCTGGCTCACTTGCATGGTATCGCTTCCGCCGTAACACCAAATCCAAGCGCTTGGTGTCCAATTATGAGCACTCTCTAGTGAATATTAGAGGGAGTGTCAAATTTGCCCCCGTGTGAAGCTTCGAATGAGTCACTTTCGTGGTGTCGCTTCCGTCCTAGCACCAGATCTGAGGGTATAGTGTTGGATCCTGGGCGTTCTAGCGCTCAGTAGATACTGGACTTATGCCTAAATTGCTCCGGTGTGAAGCTGCGAACAGTTCACTTTCGTAGTATTGCTTCCAGGCGGAAATAGCTTCTGTGCGATGGAGGTTTGGTCTTAGGTATCCAAACCAGTGCGAAATTGGGAGTGAGTTGCTCGTGTGAGGTATTGACTGGCTCACTTCGGTCCTGTCGCTTCCACGCAGATACAGCCTCTTTGCGAGCGGAGTACGATGTTGCATTTGTAGATTCAAAACGAGAAGTGGAGTCAGAAACAGCTGAAGGCTATGTGTGATTTAAGCTGGCTCACCTCCAGATCTTCGAATATGTCTCGCTTCTCATATTGTGCTGCTCCGGTGCGACAGACGTTCGTTCTCGAATATCCTGAACTATAGCCAACTTCGAAGTAGGACGCAGGAGTGAATTGGCAGAAAGCTCTCTTCCAACGTAACGCTTCCCGGACTTCGCTGTTCTGGGCCGCCCAAGTGGAGGCTGCCGTGTCCAGATCTTTGCAAGATACTAGAGTGAGCCACGATTTCCATCTTTCGCTTCCTGAAAACTGCTACTTTCAAGGGCAAGAGGCATGGTCTGATGCACTGATATCAGCAAAATGAAGACTCTCGAAGAAGTCGAAGCTGCAATTCCGCGCGACAGTAGCCTATATTGGGACATGAAAGGTCGACTAGAACGCTGCCGCGATAAAGAAGTGCTTCTCAATCTTGCATTCTGTCGATTCTTCAATTCATGTTTCGACCCGGGAAAGCCATGATGCCTTATAAACTGTTACCTAGGGGTTTCGAAAGACCTGGAATATTGTACATCCCGTACTAGGAAGAGTATTGGAGGCATGTCGAAGCGTGAGGTAATGGCAGTGGCTTACATTATTTCCATGCTCTCCGGTAAGTGTAGATTTGCGAGCCCATGAGCTCTGGGTTTGAGACTTCCTGGTCCCAGATGGTATTGGAGTGCCTGGACTTATGCGCAGAGACTTTGGTAATTCGCTTCCCGCCTTTGCGTCGCTTCCCAGCGGAGTGCCTGGTTGCGGAGGCTTTTGTCTTGTCTCGTCCTTGGAGTCGAATTAAATAGTGTCCGTTCACAAAACCGACTTGGCCAGCATATGAACTTTATCTACATGTTAGCATGATCGTTTTCACGGTAGCTACCTTATCCGGTCAATGTGATATCCGATCGTGGTCTCTTCGACTCTGATGCATGCTAGAATCATTTTCTTGCATTTACGACAGGGTGCTGGGTGTCGCTGCTTCTAGGTTCTAAAAGATGTACAGCTGTATCGTACAAATCGTAAGGTCCTGCTTAGTAGTTCATCATATCTGTACACGTGTCAGTAGCTGTAGCAAGTTTCGATCTCCGAAGTCGGCAGCTCACCTCTGCCAAACAATGCTCGTTTACTCCAGTCCATCGCAAGCAGCATACGAGTGCGTAGACTGACACTCTGCGCGAAATAGATACTACGCCAGAGGTACACAGCAAGCAGTCCACCTCCCCATCCAAGACCATTGAAGTCGAAGATTGCTGCATTACCAATGTATGCCAGACTACCCATATGCTTGTACTCGAATGCCTTGTATACAGCCTCGTCGAGATCGCCATCGATAATGTCGTTCATCTTCATGCCATACTCGGCGCGTGCTAGCTTGTTGAGCTTGCGGCCGAGGTAGAGACCTTGCTGATTGGCGCGTTGGGCTGTTGCTGGAAGGGAGGTGAGCTTGCTATCAATTTGCTTAAGAAGTTCGCTGAGCTCGCCGAAGTCTAGAGTGCCATTCTTGTCCTTGTCGTATTGCTCGAAGAGCTTGCCAAGTCGCTTGAGATGATCTGATGCTTGCGGGAAACGTGCCTTGACGCGCTTTGCAACCTCGCACCATTGTGGGTATGTGATCTGCATCGTAGCCGGATCCTTGCCCTTCTCCCAGGCCAATGTGCGCAGAAACGTGATAATGTGGTCTGAGACATTGTTCTGGACAGTACTGCAGTCACCAATTGCGTAAACGTCGCCTAAAGGTGCGCCTGCAAGACGAAGATGAGTGTCGGTCTCGAGAGCGTGGCGGTTGTTCTGATTGTCGAATTTCTTGGCGATATTCTGAGCGAACTCAGTCTGCGAAACTCCTGTGGACCACAGGCAGAAACCCATCGGAAGTTCTTTCGTAATCACATTGCCATCTGCATCCTTTTGAGTGTAGAGAATCCGGTCTGACTGCACTTCTTTTACACGCGCATTGGTTTGCACATCAACATTGTCGTGGGCTAAACGGTCTTCTGCGTATCTGCTGAGGGCTTCGTCGTAAGTGTTGAGAATGTGGCCACGAGACTGGATAACGTGCACTGAAATCTCGTTCCGTAGAAGTCGGGGATAGAACTTGGTGAGATCCTCGTTCAGCATGTCATAGAGTTCGGCAGCAAATTCAACGCCAGTGGGACCGCCACCAGACACAACGAAGGAAAGCAGTCTTCTTCGCTCTTCGTCTGAGGTAGTGGGTAGAGATGCAGTCTCGAGGTTGCGTATCACGGCATTTCGGATCTTGCGAGCATCGGAGATATCCTTGAGGAAATGGCAATGCTCCAGTCCTTTGACACCATGCGGGTTTGTGGTAGATCCAACTCCAATGATGAGCTTGTCGTATGGCAAGTAAAATCGCTGCTTTCCACCATCTGAGTCGTACGATTCCAGCTCGACCAACTTGTTACTAAAGTCGACATCCACCGCAGAAGCCTTCAAGAAATGTCCTTTGATTCGCTTGATGATCCTACGCACCGGCTCGACCAGACTTCTGAACTCCAAAGTGCCCACCGTCGCAGACGGAAGCATTGGTGTGAACAAAAAGTGGTTCGAAGGCGAGACGACTGTGACATGATACTCGCCGGCATTCAGCTCTTTCAGCAATGCAACGCTTCCCCAACCTGTGCCCAGAATGACCACCTTCGGCTTATGCTTCTGCTCTCTCATGCCCGGATCCTCCTCATCGTCGACAAAATACTCCGCGATGGGTAGATTCTTGGGACCGCCCTTCCTTGGATTCAATGCCAGCTCCGAGACGGCAAGCTCCGCGGTATCTGGACTTTCTCGATATGTGGTAGCATCATAGATGAAGAAGGCGACAACCAGTCCACCGCTAATAACGATGAATAGGCCGAGTGAGGCCAGCGCTTTGTAGGCATAACGAGCTATTCTACCCTTGGGTTGCTTCGGACCAGCCGCAGACTCTTTTGTCGAAGCCCGTCGGACTTGTATGTACTTCGCTGACGGTCGCTTGAAGGTGTGTCGCACAGCTTTGGCTATCGACGGCGAGGATTGGTGGGTGATGGGTCGTGTCTGAGCTCTAAATGGAGCTTGTATGGAGACATTGGCTCTATTTCGCGTGGCCTGCTGCCATAGCTGTGTGTGCAGTTGGCGCAGGCTGGAGCGAGCAGAGCCGGGAATGGCTCGCTGCATGGGTAGCATTGATATCGTTAAGCGGCCTTTTATCGCATTGAAGCTTTCCAATCACGAGATGTGTCGCGTTCGAGGGGGAATCGAGTTGGGTCGACTTAGGTGTTTGTGGGATGGCGCACAACGAATGAATGCTCCAAGATGATGATTCTACACAGGAAATTCAAGAGGATGAGATTGGTGAGGCTCGTATGATCTACTGTCGCATTGGCCCATGAAATCGGTGGTCGTCGTGGTGGTGACGTATTTTGCCGGAGCACCCGTTCCGTCAAACAAAGTTCGAGTCTTCACATGATGGTTGGATGGTTCCTGATAAACACTCATTGGACTCTTAGAACTGAGAATGGCTGCTGAAAAGATCACCACCATTTCCCCTTCGACCAACAAGCCCGTCGTGGAACGCAATGGACCCACAGATGCTGAATTTGCAGAGATCCCAAAGACTGCTCAAAAGGCATTCTTGAAATACTCCAAGACGCCACTGGCAGAACGCCAGAAGATCGTCAAGAAGGCACTACAGTGGCTCAATGATAAACAAGATGAGCTGGCAAAAGACATTACGAACGAGATGGGACGACCAATTGCATTTGGCGCAAAGGAGGTAGCAACTGCTGTGGCGAGAGGCGAGTACCTCTTGAAAATCAGCGACGAAGCTTTGTCAGATACACCAGGCGAGCCTCAAGAAGGGTTCAAGCGCTTCATCAGAAAAACGCCACTTGGTCCTGTCTTGATCCTCTTCCCATGGAATGTAAGTTGTCGCGCAGACATTTGACCTCACGAAATCAATTGACCGACTCACAACAGTACCCATATCTAACACTTGTCAATTCTCTCGTTCCGGCACTCCTGGCGGGCAACAGTGTCATTCTAAAGCCCTCGCCACAGACTCCTACTACAGCTGAGTCTATTCAACAGATCTTTGTCGAAGCTGGGCTTGATAAAGACGTTATCCAGTTCTTCCACGCTGGCGATTTCGACAAGATTGCGAAATTGGTGCAGGCTCCTGAGATCCAGCTAGTCTGCTTCACAGGCTCCGTTGCCGGCGGTCTCGCTGTGCAGAAAGCGGCGGCTGGCCGCGTTGACTGTCGCGTCGGCCTGGAGCTTGGCGGTAAAGACCCGGCCTATATTCGGCCTGATGTTGACCTCGCGTGGGCGGCAGAGGAGATTGTTGATGGTGCTGTCTTCAACTCTGGCCAGTCGTGCTGCAGCTTGGAGCGTGTCTACGTCCACGAAAGTGTACACGACAAGTTCGTCGAGGAAGTGAAGAAGGTCCTTGCAAACTATAAACTTGGCGACCCAACAGACAAGGGCACACATGTTGGTCCTGTTATCAGCAAAGCGGCCAAATCGCGCATTGAAGAGCACATCAACAATGCCGTCAAGCAGGGTGCGAAGAACGAGACACCAGAGAACGCCTCTTTCAAGAATCCGCCATCCGACGGCAATTATGTGCCGCCCACACTTTTGACGAACTGCACACAAGACATGCAGGTCGTTCAAGAGGAGACCTTTGGTCCAGTCATACCTGTGCTGAAGGTGAAGTCTGACGAAGAGGCTGTTCAGAAGATGTCTGACAACCAGTATGGTCTCACTGCATCGGTCTGGACCAAGGATGTCGCCAAGGGCAATGAGCTCGCAGATGACATCGAAGCCGGTACTGTCTTTATCAACCGTTGCGACTATCCAGCTCCCGATCTGGCCTGGGTTGGGTGGAAAGACAGTGGCAAGGGCCAGACATTGTCGCGCTTCGGTTTTGATCAATTCGTGAAGCTGAAGAGCTATCACGTGAAGGACTACCCTAAATGAAGAGCAACACCGACGGCAGGGTGATTCCGGGACAGCCCAGCAGGTTGCTGCATCAACCAAATGCGACAACTTCTAATCTGGCGGTGGTCTCTTGCTTTATAAGAGAAAGTCAGCCAAACGACGCTGCCGAGCCAGAGTGTCGGAACTTTCGGTTTGACATGCATGCCTGGTGCTGCAGAATTTAGGGAGCACAGACTGCCAATTGCAGATGGTGTGAAACGGAACGATCAGATCAATTACCGAGCGACGCGACGCGTCGACGCAAGGCATGTAACACAGCGCAGATGTCTCAATCTCAAGCGCACTCCATCGACTCCGCTTTGTTCGCGACCTCACTTCTCGACTTCAGCCACAGACTACTACCAGAAACGTGTGAAATGGGCTTGTGGCGGACCGACGTTCAAAGTGCCGGGGTGCCTGAATCTCCTGTCCGAATTGGTACCTCTTGAAACAAACGTTCAAAACGCAATTCTGATGTGCACCTAGGTTCTCGACAAGCAATATTTCTGGCGCCATTCTCGAAGAACTATACGTCTGAAAAAGCACAACCCACCGAACTCCTACTTTTGTTTGAGTCAAGGTTCCTTCGACTTGTCATGTCTTGCACGAGTCGTCGTAGCACTGAATCTAGAATACACGCCACAGCTCGGGCTTCCCTTTGTGCGTGCGGTTCAACAGCATTCCAGCATTGTGGATCAAAGGGCCAATCGAAGAATGCGGCTTTCACGCATTTGATCACGAACAGCAACTGAGTCTTGAAGCCATGCGAGGGCAAAGAGTAAGCGAAAGCTTCGCGTGGCTCTAAGTCACCCAAGCAATCTCTTTCTGACAGGCAGGACGTTGTCGCTATCTCGAAGTCGTCTTGACTTGCAGCTGTTGGCATCTTGTTGGAAGCTGTTGGCATTCGACAGGCCTCTATACATTTTGTGCCCACCCTCACCTCCTGATGTACCGAGTACCTTACTATTATCCGCCGCCTTCCGCCGCCATCGCGCTACTATTGCATAGTACTCCTGCACGTTCATCACACTCCAGCTGTGTGTCTTGTGCAGAAACGCCGTCATAGCAGGCATACAAAATATTTGCTATTGTCTTCAGTCCAGGGCAGACTGTCTCAAAAACAGCCAGACACTCCTTCAACTAAACCCTGAGCTTGCACATCGAAGAACCCACATACCTGCAGCAAATCCCACCAAATCTGAGATCAAGCTACGCCATCGCATCCATATCTGGGGAAATCTGAAACTCGATATTGCATGCAGAAAGTGCCGAAGCTGTCTAAGTCGCGTGCTTCTCGCTTGCATAGCCGGAAAGACATTGAGTGAGAGTCAGACAACCTGGCCGCCACAAACGCTTTGAACGAGAAGCTTGAGCCAAAGCAGGATTTCTTTAAAATGCAGAAAGCGCCGTCAACTATGGAAACGTCACGAACAGACGACTTGTTCAAAGACGATCGGCGGGACCGAGACGAACAACGAACTTTTGGCGAATCACTAGCACGGTTTTTCGGCGTCATGTTTTGCTGTATGAGCAGTTATGATGATGATGTGGATGAGACGCATGGTAGTGACCGGAAGTTGGAGATCGTAAGTGCAGACCATCACGATCTTGACCGAAAGCATTGACAGGATCGTATACTAACAAAAGCATTGACAGAGTGCACCGACCAACTTCCGAAGAGAAGAAATGGACATTCCTGGATTGACAGAAGAACAGTATGCAACACCTTCCACTTCCACCTCAAACCAAACATACTAACATTTTTTCTCTTTCTACAGAAGCAAAATGTACCGCGAAAAACAACGCCGCGACGCAGAACGCATGTGGAACCACCTCCAACCTCTCCGCTCCTCACCATCAGGCACTTTCGCCGAAAGACCAGAATCCTCCTACCCAACCTACGAAGCCTTCACTCAACCCCGCGCAGCTCCAAAACCTCGTCGAAGTCCCCTCCACGTCGACACAACATCCACAGGCAACTCTCCCAACAACCCCCAATCCACATCACCCAGCACAGCAAACTCCAGAGCCGATTCCGCATACCAAACACAAGCTCGAGCAAACCCTCGCCTTACAGATCGTGTGAAAGCTCATTCGAGGAAGATTTCAGATAGCTTTAACTGGAAATCTGCGGGGAATGAGCAGTATTATAAGCCGGCTCCGTATAATGCTGTTTCGAACTACTCTGATGATGTGGAAATGGCTAGGTTGACGGATAGTAAGACTGCTGTTGATACTGGTTCTGCGGGGTTTAATTCTCCTGTGGGTGAGGGGAAGCAATCTGAGGATAGTTTTTGTACGAGGACGACGGAACGGGAGGGGATGGGGGTTGGGATTGGGTATAAGATTTGAAGTTGAATGGAGGGAGGAGTTTGAATGAAGAACGTGGAGTAGGGTGAAGATCGTCGGGCGTCAGGCGTTCCTGGGATTGTCTAGGTCCTGGGACTTTCAAGTTGTAACTGTACGGTGTCATGGAGCGCGGTATACCATCAAATGTATTTCTGTGGAGCTATCGGAAGGATGGAAGGAGTATCTTATCGATGTGAGCGCAAAGCATCATGGTGGCAAAGGAACAGAAAAGGAAAATCAGGAAATGTGGCAGGGCTTCAACTTCTACGTAACCCCATCATCTATCTCGAATGAGAATCGAGCAGAAGATGCTCCCTTGACGACGTATCTTGTCATTTCTGTTAACTTCGTTGGTCTCTCAGTGAGCGCTAGGCTTTAGCTCCAGAACTCTACCCTGGCGTTCCCAGCTGTGGACATTGAGTAATTTGATATTCCGTGGCTTCGGAACGTCGAATGCAGAATGACGTTTCGACCCAGGGTCAGTATGCGCGTCTTCATGGTGTCCATTTCTGGCATGATTCGTGGTCCGGATCCGCATGTTTTTGCTGCGTGAAAACACTCGTAAGACCAGCGCATTGAGAGCGTCTGTCACGTTCTCGGATTTTGCAGCAACCGAGATTCGAAGGAATGAACAGCGTACCATCTCGTGAGTCAGCCATTCGACCGGCGTTCGCAGATACTCTTTTCGCCGTCCTTATATCTGCAACCTGCCCTCATTGAACGCCTTCTCCAGCTTTTGAATCTCCGCAAGCGTCTGTGCCTTCTGCACCATAGCCTGAAACTTCTTCTTCTCCTCGTCCGTGTACTTCATTCGCGAACCTGTCGTCGCGGTCGGCGCATTGAAGACTCCATTGCTGGATTTCACCGCAGCGATACTCTTGGCCAAGTCGCTCGGCTCCTCATGTGTACCAAACAACTCTTTTCCCTTCTCCCTCTCAGCATCCTTCACCTTGACAAAATCGAGGAATCGTATTTGCGGGCAGTTCCAGATCAGCCAGTAGCGGTAATTCTACACATCTCAAATCAGTATCCTCTCTCTTTTGCTTCGCACATAATAGTGGCACTCACCTCCTTACTAGCAACCGGATTCTCCACCAAACTCACATACGTAAGCTTCCCAAATCCTCTGAGTGGCACAAGATCGCTCAACTCGCTCAAATTATTCTGCGTGAGCACGAGTGTATGCAAATTCGGCACACTCTTGCTCGCAGATTCCGAAATACTCGAGATTCGATTTTGAGCGCATAGGAGGGTTTGAAGTCGAGGCGATAATGGGAAGTTTCCGAGCATCTGTATGGCATTGTCGGTGAAGTCGATGCATTCTTGGTCTTTTGCGACACCCAGGTTTTCAATGGCTGGGATTTTGTGGCCTTTTGGAAAACAGACTATGTATCAACTAGCTCTTCATGTGTAGCATCTGTTCTTTTCAGAACAACAGGTGGGAATCGTACCTCGTAGGTCGAGTTCGCGCTCGTTTAGTGGATTGTTGTAGGAGAGCGAGTTTTGGACTAGCTCGGTGGTGAGGCGCATGCTGGGCTATGGTGTGCCCTTGAAGTCGCGCGGAGATGCTTCTTTATTTTGATTGTGGCGCTGGTACAGCAATGTGTGTGCGAAGTATGAGTAGTAAGAAATCGGTGGTATCGAAGCGCTGTTGAAGAGAAGTGAGGGAACTTGAATCTTTCTCGATGCAAGGCCGGCAAGGCCGAGTCGTGATCCCTGCATCAGATCTCGGCTTGGTCCGCAGCGGCGATCGTGCTTCGCTGCTCCACTTTCACCTATCATCATCCTCTGCCCTCTCTAGACCACTTCACCAAGATCTAGTAACCGTATCAATATTGCATGCGATGAGCTCCTACTGAAATAGTCCTGCCCGAGCCTGTTCCGGCATTGTTGAATGGCTCTGCCGAGTCATGCTTACGCAGTATCCTTCCTGATGGCCGGCTATGCGCAAAACAGCTACGACCATTAGATTTGATATGGCTGAGGTTCTAGCAGTCAACAGACAAAACGCCCATCATCGGACGATGCTCGATCACGGAGCGCAATGATGCTGAACAGAGAAGACTGGCCTTCGCTGATGGTCACAGAGGCACGGACTGTTCTTGATGCCCCAGGAAAGCTGGCTCTTCCACTCGACCTATACCATAGATGATCTGATCAACCGAGAGGAGGGCTTTGATTTGGCAAAAAAGAAGTTCAATGAGCATTGCCCTTCTCACACGTACCAGACCCATCGATTCGTGCTCGAACGGGACACGTATGAGCAGATAGTATCCCACACCAAGCTACACACAGCGACCAACGGGAAGTCCAGCACTTTGAACGTATATCTTTACGCATTGCATATATGGACTGCTGTCTTGGCTGACCGCGTGCAGGTTAATTTCGACAGTCTGGGCGTGCCCCGTTTTAAGGATGACCGACTCCCGTCCAGCCTTCATGCTTAGTAGCTCTCAATTTGCTTTCAAAAGAAGACCAGTGTCGACTTGCAAGGCTGTTCACAACACGTGGTCTGAGAGTGACCTTTTTCGAATACAAAATTGATCTGTGAGCGCACCTGCAGGCCACTATAATCACATACTTGCCCTAGAACACAATACTTGACAGGACCACGATCGTCTACCACGAATCTGAAGATGGCGCCTCGCCCACCACCTCCGCCTTCTTTCACTTCTTTTGCGGCCGACATGAACTTCAGACTCTTCAACCTTCCGCAAGAACTCTTTGATGAGATCTACAACCACGTTTTCACCGCCGAGCCGGAGCTAATCATCGATCTCGACGAAGACTACAAGCCACCTGTGCAACTTCAGGTGCACAAGTCCGCAAGAGCCGCATTCGCAAAACACTATTACGGCAATACCACCTTCTACGTCAAAGGCTATCACAAATTCTATTACAATTTTGTGCATCGCTGGATCAAAGGGTTACCGTACGAGCATCGCCTTCTCATAAGGCAGATCAAGCTTGACCATTGTCAACACTCAACGATCTGGGAGGGCCAGTTTCCGGCTTACAAAAGACATTTCTTTCCTGCCACGTACCGACCAAATTCGGGCTCTATGAGCCCTGGCATGTCGGCATGGCAGGTTCAGATCAGCTACATGGACTGCGAAGGCGATTTTCCGGTTATCAGATTCTTGCCTTTAGGAACACGCGATGATCCGCCAATACAGCCCGGGAAAGAAATCGCAACTGTGCCAGACTATAAATCCGTCACCACAACAGTGCGATCTGGAACAGGCTGTCCAAAAGTCCCAACTACCGTACGTGGCGCCGAAAATGCCACTGACGCCTGGAAGGTTGAAGCAAGTCCACCGGCGAATTCAAAGTCGGTGGCACCGAAGGGCACCGTTGTGGCCAGCTCGACCTTACTGCCTTCAAGCGCCACAACTGAAGAAGGGCTCCCGAGGTGCACCAAAGCTGGCTCTCATTTCAATGTCACGAAAAATATCAGCGCAGCGCTCTTCTCCGCCATTGGCTATGCTCAATTGTCGATCGGATCAATGTTCGAACAGAAGCCGTCGCGCCAACAACAGACTATTCTGCCACTGTTCAGGCACGCGAGCATCAAAGAGTGGTGATATCAAGGCAGCCTGCAGAGGCTGTATCTATCTGCTCAGATATTAGGGCTAGAGGATGGTCGAGCAAGAACTATGTGGAGTCCAAACTCATCGGGGTAGTGAATTTGGCTTATGCTTGTGGGATCGTCTTGGAGACATGAGCACGTGTGAATTTTTGCAAACGTCGTTGACAGTACCAGACAAGTATCAGACCTCTGAGCAAATCAATACTACTTACTAAGGTTTGGACATCACCATGTCAAGCCATGATTCATGATCCCTGCATCAGATCTCGGCCTGTCCCGAATGGTTCACATCGCCGCTTCTCCTGTCTCAGCAACATGACCTCTCCTTCAGCCAGTGCCTTGTCAAGTATCATTGCAAACACAATGCAGTACTACAGATGCCATGCGAAGTCCGCCCGCAAGCGCTCGAGCTGCCAAGGATGTCATTGACACTCCGTGTATTCTCGAAGCTCAGACCCATGACGGGCGCTTGGAGAAGTGGCGCTGTACTAATTTCGACTATACTATGGCTGTGACATCGGCGAGATCTACATGTGCTGAGGACTTGTCACTTCTTTCATGGCTGTTCTTCTCTTTCTGACAAGTGAGTGAACTGTTCGAATCGCCACATATGGCCAGAACGGCAAACCCTCTTGCAATGGTAGCACGAACATGGGCTTTCGAACCACGCCTAGGAAGATCTTGATCGCAATTTGTGCGGTGTTGGCGATATACTGGTTATACGGACCACGATCTAGACATGATGGTGGGCTGTGAACCCTTGACGATTGACTGGATGTGGACATTGACTTTGTATGCCAGCAGACCTACGAATAGACTCGACAACTCTTTTAGAAAGACGCAGTGCGGTCTCAGATGCCTTCCAGCATGCCTGGGATGGCTACACTACTTACTGCTTCGGAAATGATACATTTCATCCCGTGAGCAATACATGCGACAACGACTTTGGTGGCTGGGGAGCTACTGCTCTGGACTCTGTCACCACATCTATCATGCTCGGCAAAGAAGATGTTACTTTACAGATTCTTGAATATGTCGCGAAGCTGGACTTCACTAAAGTCGCAGGAGGTGCGAGAACACAATTATTTGAGGTGACCATCCGGCACTTCGCAGCCTTGCTCTCTGCGTGGGACCTGCTCGATGGGCCATATAAGTCTTTGGTCAAGGATGAGAAGTTGAAGCGGTCATTGTACGCACAGATGATCAAGCTTGGTGATGCGCTGAGCTGTGGATTCGATACTCCGTCTGGAGTGCCACGCAATTGGGTATTCAGAGAAATCGTGGGCTGACATGAGATGAGATGGCTGATTGTTGAACAGGTCGACCCAGCTTTGTGCAAGTCTGATGACGGCACCTCGAACACGGTAGCGGGTGCTGGTACCTTGATCTTGGAGTTCAGCAGACTGTCTGATATCACAGGAGATTCGAAGTATGCTAGGCTCGCTCGACGAGCAGAGTCATATTTGCTCAATCCGCATCCCAGCCATTACGAAATCTGGCCAGGGATTCTGGGTTCATTTGTGAGTGTCTCGACTGGAGAGCTGATCAATGCACAAGGAAGCTGGGGATCTCTTGCAGATTGTAGGTGCAATCTGGAGCCCATTATGTGAAGACTGCAGGCTAATCCATCGTCAAGCATTCTATGAATATCTGCCCAAGGCTTATGTCTACAACTCCGAAGAGTTTCCGTTCTACCTGGAACGCTGGCTGGCCGCAGCTGACTCTACCATCAGGTATATCGCGACCCGATGTTTGGCAAAACTTAGACTGCAATACTGATCCATAGCAGATACATCGGCTCCCATCCGTTCGGACATCCAGAATGGACGCTCATGCCATACTGGGAAGGTGACGAGCTGCACAACTATATGGACGCACTGTCCTGGTTTGCGGGAGGAAACATGATTCTCGGTGGCATGGTCACAGACAATCAAACGCTCATCGACTTCGGCCTCTCAATCGCAGATACCGGCGGCGCTGTCTACCACTCCACCCTCACAGGCCTAGGCGGAGAGTATGTCAGCTGGACGACAGATTGCAAAGACGCAGACTGGACTAGCTCTTGTAATGCCGAAAACTCCATGCATCTCACCAGCGGCGAATTCAAGCTTCGGCCTGAAGTTATTGAGACTTGGTATTATGCTTACCGGGCTACCAAGGATACGAAGTATAGAGAATGGGTCTGGGATGCATTTCAAGCGATTGAGAAGTATTGCAAGACTGAGACAGGTTACAGTGCTATTCAGGATGTGAATTTGCCGGGAGGTGGTAGGAAGCTGGATCAGCAGGAGAGTTTCTTGTTTGCGGAGGTCTTCAAGTATGTGTATCTCATACATATGGAGGATGATAAGGATCCGTTGCAAATTCAGGATAGTAGGACTGGGAGGAGGAATACCTGGGTGTATAATACTGAGGCGCATCCTTTTAGAGTAGTTGGATCGCCGGTCTAGCTTGGTGCGGGCATATTCTAGCAGTCATCAAAGCTGACCAAGTCAAATGCGATTCTTGGAAACCCCAATCATCACCAAATTACTAGCGAACTTTGGACTCCCGGGTTGCTCTAAGTCTCACTGAACGATATGGGTGTCTCTCCTCGTATGGCCTTCATTGAACACTTTGAATGCGTAGCTTGCCTACACGCTCCATTTCCGCTTCCGAGGCCGCTTCCGCAAGTCTTTCGGGAAACGAAAGGTCCTTCTGTCCGCGTGCCATCCTTGAGTCGTATGTTGCTCGCTTTCATTGTCACCAATAGTGTCGGACAGCATACTAGTCCAAACTGCATCACTGGGAGATTCCTCTGTCCACTGGATACTGGACAAGCTATCCAACCACCGCTCTGTCATAACTATTTCCGGCACACCATCGATCCACGAGAATGACAACGTCTCCTCATTAGTTCCGGTCGGAAATGTAACAGAGTCATCAGACCGGCGCGATGGTTCTATTGCGAGTCTATTCCGGCTGAGAGCGCCCCAGCTCAGCATTTCCCAAAGAGTATCGGCCGTTGCACCGTGAAACTTCCAGCTTGCAGCATCATACGGCTTATCGAGAGCGTCCTTCTGCAAGCTATGCGCGCGACAAAGAACATCCAGGAGACGAAGCTCTCTCTTCCTGTCCCAGGAAGGTCTATTGGGGACATGATCGAGCAGATCGTGTTGTGTATCTTCGTCAGTTGTTTCGATATTTTGGAGGCCGTGACAAACCGCATGATAGGCCATCCGGTCCAGCGCACCTACCGAGAACTTGTCGAAATGCCTTTGTTCCAGTGCATTCAGCGCTTTGCCGTGATACTCCGCCGCCTGTTGTTCCTTCAAGCAGCAGTCCGTGTAAAGGAGAGCCAAGATAGAAAGGTATGTTTCTGATAGTTCAGAACCAACTGCTTCGCTAGAAGCCATGTTTGCCAAACCATCTTGCAACAAATGCATGGCCAGTCCTCGATAATTCAGTGCATTGACCAAGTGGTGAGACCTCAACGTCAGATCCGACCCAATCTCCCATTCGGTGATTTTGATATGGAAAACTGCGAGTATGCTCGCTAGCAATGCACTCCGCGCGTCTAGCCCAGTTGGAAGTATGCTGGCACAGCTTTGATCAGTATTTCCATTCCAGTGTGCACGTGGCTGCTGGCTTTCATGTTCGGATTCTTCGATACATCTTTGCATAAGACGCTGCTTCTTCTGACATTTTCGACTTTTCCAGTGCGTAGAGAGAACTCGTTCGCGGACCTCCTTCCCACAGATAGCACATTCCACGAATCCAGTCTTTTCTCCGTGCTGTTCCTGACGATGGCGGTCTAGATTGTCCTTTCTTGCGAACGTGTCACCACATAGGAGACATTCGTGGTTCTGATCCTGATGAACAGTTTTGAGATGTCTTGTAAGACTCTTCTTGAGAGGAAAGGTGCTGTTGCACTGAGGCTGTGGGCAAGTGAAACCGTTCATGCTGTTGTCAGCTATAGTCAAGACAATGCTCAAGAAGAAAAAGAAGAAGTATGTAGCGTTCCATTTCGAAGGCCTGTCTTGACTCTATATGTTACGGAGCGCTTGAGGTGCTACGTATGAGGCGATAGAAAGGCTGGAGGTGCTTGTGAGGTACAAGTGAAAAGGCAACGAAAGCCTGGCGGTGCCAAAGCACGCCAAGCATAGTGACGAACCTTAAAATCGAGGGCACGTGCGCTCGTCACTCGAGTCATTCGTGCTTCACATGCAACTTCTATTTGCCGGCGTTTTGCGACACCACAACAAGATCCTTTCGCTTCTCAGTACACCAACACGACCACCACATAGCACTCAGCACTCGGCGCACCAGCCCGATCTCGCCAACTCAGATCACTCTATACCACCGCCAACAATATGGGCTCCGTCGTCATTCCTCACTTGGTGACGGGCTGGCACGTCGACCAAGCCATCATGTCTGAAGAAGACCGCCTCGTCGTCATCCGCTTCGGTCGCGACTGGGATCCAGACTGTATGCGCCAAGACGAGGTACTCTACAAGATCGCCGACCGTGTCAAGAACTTCGCCGTCATCTACGTCTGCGACCTCGACCAGGTCCCCGACTTCAAGCAGATGTACGAGCTGTACGACCCGGTGACACTCATGTTCTTCTTCCGCAACAAGCACATGATGTGCGATTTCGGTACCGGAAACAACAACAAGCTGAATTGGGTGTTGGAGGACAAGCAGGAGTTGATCGACATCATCGAGACCATCTACAAGGGTGCGAAGAAGGGACGTGGTTTGGTGGTGTCGCCGAAGGACTACTCGACCCGCTACCGATATTAGGCGCGACTATTGCGAAGTCTGGGAAAGACTAGTCCGAGGCGCTACGACACGAGTCAAATGACGGACATTATGACCAAGGGAGTTTTTGGAGTACTATGGATGGTTCGTCACACAGGCAGAATTACCTATATTCAGACCGAAGCTGACAATAATGGAAACTAAGCTTTCAAAACTCCGTTCATGTCTAGAGATTGTGAAGCGCTAACTATCAGTCCTGCGTTGCATACCGTATGCAGTCCAGCTCGTGGCTGCGATTAAGGTGTGCAACTCCTCATTTGTGCGAACGATGCGACCTCAACGCAACGAGAACAGCGTCTCTGACGATGCGCTTGTCTGCGTTGCAATCCTACCCTTGTCTCCCGGAACTCGAAATATGGGATACCTCGGAGATGACCAAAAGGCGAGCCATCGCAGCATTGGGCACATTTCCTCCTGAAATTTTGAACGTCGAGTTCGTCCCGCAGTTAACGTCCGTTGCATTTCTATCGCGATTTGGCCGGACTGCACATCACATTGGAGAAGCTCTTAAATTTTCGGGTGTCTTTGCTTGAAAGGCAAGATTCCAGCTTTGCAAAGTCCGGCATCCAGCACGACGATCACTGGCAGTCGCAAGTTTTGGCAACCTTCGTATTGTAAGCAACAGGTAAGCCGACGAGCTCAAGCTGGCATAATGAGTTGAAATTATTGCGAAGCTCCGCTTTGGAGGTGCTGAGTAGCAAGGAGTCATCGAATTCTGATAAGCCAGACTGACAAGCACCAAATCTGAGGACAAGTCGAAAATAAGCGACAATGTCGATATATTCTATGCCATCTCCAGCCCTTTCTTCCCGCCCATACCGATAAATTTGAACTGATATCGACAGCGCAAAATTCCACATCACAGACCACACAATTGCCCAACATGCACTTCGGCAACTTGATAGCCCGCGTGTCTGCGGCTAATAGTGTTGCTCGTCCGTCAACAGTCCCGCTACACTACAGCAACTTCGAAGCGAGAAATACCGACATGAAATGCGACCACTTGTGCAAGCAGAAAATTTTGTACACCAATACCGACGATGCAGCACGGTTGGCGGTTTCGCTTGCGATGCAAGCTCACCAGTCTGGTGCGTGGTGTGATTCTCAGGACTGGTGTCCAGGTACCATCAACTCCACCTGCAGTATGATTACTTCCAAGATTGTCAAGGAAGCGATACCGTCTCTCAAGGAGTGCGATACGGAATGCTTCATCAATGTGATGGGTTCCAGCATGCAGAAGTCCTCATATTGGGCTGGTTCATGGGCGGACAAGGCGTTGAGCACAACCAGCGAAGGTCGTACTGTCGACCACGAGGCGCTGAACCGTCTGAATACAACGCTGCAATATCTCGAACTGATTCCCGCAGAATCTATCGTCAATAGAACGGCTCTCGACGAAGTCATGAGGAGTCCGCATGCGCTACCCCTGCCTGTACTCGGCCCGGCACCTGCATCTGCTCGCCCCAAGAATGGCACCAAGCATGATAAATGCAAGAAGAAGGAGAAGAAGGACAAGCACGACAAATGCGGGCTGCAACCCTGGGAAATTGAATTGGCCGCTGGTCTTGGTGCTGGAATTCCCATCGCACTTGGCACGGCTGCTGGCTCGACTTGGGCCCTAGGATCGTGGCTCTACGCGAACAATGTTCGATACTCTCTTATGGTTGATGATGTTGTCAGCGAATCTAGCTGGATCAGAACTCTCTTCAGACCGCGAGAAGTGAATACACCCAGCACTGGGCCGCCTGTCACGGATCCATGGCCAGACCCGCTGATACCAGATCCCAACGATCCCGATGTGCCTGAAGGTCCCGAGCCTCCAGAGACGCCAGAGCCTCCTGTAGAGCCCTTGACGCCAGAGGAACTTCTCGAAGAGGAAGAATGGAGAATTGCTCAAGAGGCTGCCAAAAACATGGCGAGACAGCAGTCTCTTCGTCTACAAGAGAAGCCTGAAAAGTTTGAGAATGCCTTCAAGGAAAAGCTTCCAGCATCACCCAAGGACTATCCGGCCGAGAGGATTCTTCGCACAGAATTGTATAATCAAGAAACTGGCGTCATGGAAAACGCACTTGTAAAAGAGATCAAGTGGGACGGTCCTATGAAGCAAGGCTATATGTACAAACAGGGTTTCCGCCGATTTCGACGCTGCAACGCAAAGGGAAAGGAACTCAAGTTCAAGGTCACAGACGCAGACGGCGAGGTGTTCGAAATTTTCAGAGACTCGTGGATGAAGCCGGGACATCTGCAGCCGCTTAACAACGCTTACTGGCAGGGCGTTGCCGCGGAGGCTGGGTCTGCTCTGGAAGGCACAACAAGCATACTCAGAACGACTGAAGGTATTGTGCTCGACAGCTTAGGGCAACCCATTTCGAAAGTGGGCGACAGTATTGTCAATGTCAAGCCTGTGGAACGCGTAGGCAACGCCGTGAGTTTTGCACTGGAGAAGAATACGGAGCTAGTGTTCGAGGCGGGCGACCTTGCCGGTGCCGCACTTGATGGAGCTACAGCACTTTTGGGTGCTGCTGGTGATCTGTTGAGCATTGATGTATTTGGAAACGGCGAGGGCGACAGTGCTCCTAGGCTCGTTAAACGACCGTCTCCGCCTCCGCAAGCCGGACATGGTGATGATCCATCTTCGACAACGACAAGCCATACTGCCACATCGCACTCTTCTAGCCCTAACGACCCAACCATGAGTCATGAAAGCACCACGAGCAGCACATATGGCACACCGAGTACATCAGGCCCAATGAGCACATCCTATAGATCGTCGAGCTCTTCCAGCGTAAGATTGTCTCTCACCACCTCGACTAGCCGATATTTGAGCGCAACAAGCAGCACGATCAGAGACCCGGGCATCAAGACTTCATACACCTCCACAACGACCTCGACCAGTGTCCGCAGCTCGGCACCCTCAACACTCAGCACAATTACGACGACCTCAACTTCCCCGACCGACCCGATTGTCCCCAACTCGAATCCACCCAACAGCACATTGCCCATAGAGAGCCTCCTGCCCGCCGGAATCCAAAACGTCCCTCTCCCCAGCCTCCCAGCCGGCCTCCAAAACGACCCTACCGTCCCCTACACAAAATGCTGCAGCGACTACGCGGGATGGTGCGAATCCTTCCAAATCCAAGGTTTCAATTGGGAGCCACAGAATTTGAAGAAAAGGATTGAACACTGTGGAGCGGTCACCCTTTGGGAGTTTGGGCAGCTCGAGGGTATGAATTCTTGGTGGGCGAAAGGAAATACGATTTTGCAAAAACTTCATCATGATGATATGAAGTGTATACATCATGCGCTGATGAAAGCTGGGGGTCCGGATGTTAAGTGTAAGGTTAATTGTGATGATTTTGGACCTTTGCATCCGGATGTTATTGAGCCTGGGGAGGTGGTTGATTTGCATTCTGGAGGGGATTAGAGAGAATAGCGGGAAAGCGAATTGGTAGGAGATGAAAAGTTTGTTCTGAGTCGTAGTTTCAAGCAGTCATCTTGATGTATTGAGACAGAGAGAAGAAATCGTCGTCCTAATGTTCCCGCCTCAAACCAAATTCCTTCTTACATTTCACTCTCACTGACCCTTAACCTTCCCACTCTCCTCAATCAATTCCGGCTTCCCCACAAGAAACAAAAACCTTAGAGCTAATAACGCACCCATCTGCGCCGCACAAGCAAGCATAGCACTCCCACTAAATCCACTCTCCTCTTCCCCCTGTAAATAAGCCGCAAGGAATAAACCACTCAAAAATACTTCCCCAGCTCCCATAGTGATATATGTAGCTCTTCGAAAACCGATTTGTCGTTCCCTATCCTTCTCACTCATTTTTGTTCCATCGCTACCGCTCGGTGATGGGATCGAGAGGATCAGAGGTACGGTGAGAGCTCCGACTAGACCTCCGAACCAGCGGGTCAAAGTTAGAGTCGAAGGCGAGATGACGGTGGTGTGTGCGAGAAGAAAGGATGCGCCGTAAGTGGGTGCGTATATGAGCGCGGGAAGGGAGGAGAGGTTGGCGAGTATTTCGATGTAGAGGGCTAGTTTGAAGGGTGGGAGGCCGAGGATTGTTGGTGTTGACATGTTGAAGGTTGGTTGTGGTGTTTGCTTGTTGTCGAAGTGGATGTCGAAGCTGATGCGACTGAAGACTGTCAATGTAGAAGTTGAGATATGTGCTTAGCTTTTTGTAGGTCAGTGTAGTGAGGTGACGCGAGCTACACACGTACTGCTCGCGGTGGGTTCAGCTGACCCGACCGCGCTAAAAGCGGGAGCGACCGCGCCAAAGCTTACCTAACCGCGCTAACTAAAACCTAACTACGCTTTCTACCCTAATCTAAATACCTATACCCTACTACCCTACTACCCTATTACATCTATTCGAAGTATACTATACTCTTATTCGAATTAGCTTAAAGCCTTATTCGAATTAATATTAAAATAGCTATAGTAAATAATATCTCCGCTATCGTAGACTACTATAATATCTAGGCTTTTAAGAACTTTCGCCTATACTATCTCTATCTATATACTATTAAGAAAGAGATTAGTAAAGATCTCCTACTATTTAAAGTAGTATAATTTAAATTAGTATCCTCTTTTATTTAAATAAATATACTAACTAATTCGAATAGAAGCTTATAAAGAATAAGAAGCTAGATAGCTAGAGCTATAACTAGCTTAGTATTAAGATCTATTAAAGAGAAGTTACTTATAGATTTAAAAGCTATAAAATATAATTCGAACTAGAATACTTACTTATTCGAATATATATACTAACTAATTCGAATTAGAGAACTTATAAGGGTCGCTAAGCCTTAGTAGGCTATATTTATAAGAATTATAAAGAGACGGCTAATAAGAACTCTAAGCTAGTTAATAAGAAGTTCGTAAGGTTAGATAGTAAGTATAAGGATCTATATATAGTATACTATATATTAGCCGTACTAAGCCTTAGAAGGGCCTAGCTTAGTCTACTCTAGGCTATTCTAGCTTTTATAGCTCTTTTATACTCTTTTCTTTCCCTTCCTTATCGATTCGAGTATCTTATACTTAGAATAGTTTAGCCTATATATTATAATCTACTCTTATATATAAATCGATTTTCTAACGTATAACGAACTATTTAGTAATAGCTTCTACCTTAAGGAAGGCTAGTAAATAAACCGCCTAATCTAGAGGCGAGCTAGAAGGCTTAGTAACGCTAGATACTATTTCTAAGAAAGAGGGTAATATATCTATAGAAGGCGACGAAGATAAAGGACTAGCCCTATCTAATAAGGACGGACCTATAGAGGACTAGAGAGGGCCGGTCGATAACTAATCTAGCTTAGATAATAATAACCTAGAGCGATAGATCCTTATAGCTAAGAAAGAGGCTAAGAAAGTAGAATAACGAGCTAAACTAGCTAAAATTAAAGCTAGGACTACTATAGCGAACGCGACGATTATAGAACTAGTAGCTAGGAGACCGCTAGCTATTATTAGTTAGTCTACCTTAGGCTATACTATACTAACCTCGACTATAATCCCTAAGGCTCGTAATCTAATAGTCTTTATAGATAAGAGCCGAGTAGAATAGTAGTAATAGGCCGACTTAGTAGAGAGAATCTTCTATAGAAATCTAACTATCTATATTACTAAGCTTATTAAGGTAGACTTTAGCGAGGAATAGGTCGATTATAAATACTAGTCGAAATAGAAGCGCTATACTAAGTCGCTTAGGATAATCTAACCTATATAGAAAGAAATAAAGGTATATATACTAGACTCGATAGAATCTATAAAGAAGAGAGCCTAATAGGCCTATACTCGACTTTATTATATTAAATAAGGCCTCCGAGATCTATTAGAGCTTATAGAGTATATAAAGATCTAGTAGGACGAGATCGGTAAGAATAGATAGTTCTAATAGATATATACTTTTATAATAGCGCTATATAACGATCTCTAGAAGAGACTAAGTCTTATTAAGCTACTACTAGCTACTCTAATAGAGGTAGAGGATAGAGCGTATAAATAATAGAAATATATAAAACTAGTAGAAGATAGTAGAGCGAAGAGAAAGGGTCGTCTATACTCCGATATAACTTATAATAATATAGATAAGGATACGCTAGACTATAAACGACTATCTAGATCTTAATAGTAGCCTAATAGTCTATCGAGGCCTAATTTAGATCGCGGACTATTCTAGAGGGCTAACGATAACTAAATTCGTTACTACTACTACTAAGAGATAGATTATAAGCGACTAGAATATCTAGCTCTAAAATAGAAGAGGTCGGAAAATAATAGCCCTATACTATAGAACGCCTTATTATAGCTAGGGAAGTTTTATATATAGAGAAGTAGAGATAATCTATAGAGCTAGACTCTAAGATATTAAAGCCTTATAAGGAGCTAATTAGGCTCGATCTAGAGTTTACTAGACTAGATAGATCTAGGAAAGTAAAGGGCTTACTCGATTATAGCGTCTAAAGTAACTTTATTAGTAATATACTAGCTAAAGAGCTCGGTTTATATCTAGAGTATAAGCCTAGTACTCGATATAGGACTCTTAATAGTTAAAGCCTATCTATTAATAGCTACTATCGCGTAAAGTTTCTAGCGCTAGATATAAATAGTATAGCGAGAGGATATATAGATAATTTTACTATAGATAGGATTTATAGTTTCGATATAGTTCTAGATATATCCTAGTTATCCTAATAGAATCCCGCTATTAATTTCTACTACTATATAGTAGTATAGAGAAAACGAAATAGCCGAAAATAGCGTAAGTTAGCTCTCGTTACTACGATAACTATACTATAAGATATATTAGATCCTTCGACTATACTATATATAGGATCGCTAGTACTAAATAATCTTTTATTAATAAAGATTATCCTAGAGCGGTATAAGAAGTACTCGAAGATCTTCTCTAATAAGGATACGTTACTATTACCGGATTATAGACTATACGAATTAAGTATCGACTTTATAGATAGTAAGTTATCTCTATAGAGCCTATTATATAACCTATTAGAAGTAGAGCTAGAGCTTCTATAAAAGTATCTAGAAGAGTATCTCGAGAAGGGCTAGATTAGATCTTCGAGATTACTAGCTAGTATAGATATTCTCTTCGTAAAGAAGAAAGATAGTAGTCTATATTTATATATTAACTATTAGGCCTTAAACGCTATTACTATTAAGAATCGCTATCCTCTTCCGCTTATCTAGAAGTCTTTAGATAGGTTAGTAGACTCGAATATATATACTAAGCTCGATATATATAATATCTATTATAGGCTCTCTATTAAGGATAGTAACGAGTAGAAAACGGCCTTTAGGACCCGTTATAGCCTCTTTAAGTATATAGTAGTCCTATTTAGGCTTACGAATACTCTAGGAACCTTCTAGATATATATTAATAGTACCTTATCGGATTTAATTAACGTATTCTATATCGTATATCTCGATAGTATACTAATCTTCTCTAAAAATAAAGAGGAATATAAGTAATATATCTTAGCGGTCCTTAAGCGCCTAGAATAGTATAAGCTCTACTATGAACCGTCTAAATATAAGTTCTATACGGATTCGGTATCCTTCCTTAGATATAAGGTTAGTCTATAAAGGATAGAGATAGAGCTAGAGTAAATTAATACTATATAAGATTAGCTAGTACTTAAATTAGTATATAATATCCGCGTATTTATTAGCTTTATAAACTACTACCGCCGCTTTATTAAGGGATTCTCCTATATCGCGGCGCTACTAAACCGTTTAATAGAGAAGGGGCCTAATATAGTCTATAGTAGTTATAAGTAGTAGAAAGAGGAATCTCGGGAAATCTATATTCCGCCTAATATACTTAAGTCGTTCTAAGATCTAAAGGAGGCGTTCTACTCGGCGTCTATATTAAAGTACTTCGATCTAGAAAGGCCTATATAGATCGAAACTAATATATTAGGATATATAGTATTAGGTATTCTATACTAATAGTATAAGTTTAAGGCTAAGATATAGTAGTTCCTAGTTATATACTTCTTAAGAAAGATAAATATAGCGAAGCGGAACTACGATACGTACGATATTAAGCTACTAGCTATAGTCGAGATATTTAAGTACTATCGATACTATCTTAAAGACGCGAAGTATTAGATAGAGCTAATATCGGACTATAATAATCTATAATAGTTTATAACTACTAAGTCCCTATTAAGGCGCTAAGTAAGATAGGTAGAATAGCTCTCTATATTTAACTTTATAATTACGTATACTCTAGGTAAGCTTAATAGTATAGTAGATATAGTAAGTAGGAGGCCGGACTATATAGACGTCGACTATTCTAGCTACTAGATAGCCTAAGAAGACTCTAAACCGGTTCTAAAAGCCTTATAGGCCTAGTTAGAGCTAGGAGATCTAATAATAGATAGAGATATTACTACTAATATTATAAAGATAGTAGCGAAGCCGGAGGGACCCTTTAAGTATATCTCGGTAGTATAGATAGAGATAGAAGATAAGACCGATATTCTCTAGAGAATTTAAGTAGCCTAGTAGGAAGACCTAATAGCTTAATAGATCTATAAAGCGATCGAGGATTAGTAGAAAGATCTTTAGCTAATAAGATAGAAGGATAGGAGTAGTATACTATAGCTTAATAAGTATATCTATATACTAGTAGATCTATATAGACTTAAGATACTCTAAACCTACTACGATAACCCTCTTATAGGCTACTTTAGGTTTAAAAGAACTATAGAGCTAGTATAGAGAGTATACGACTAGCTAGATATCTAACGATATATTAAAGACTATACTAAGAGCTATAAAGCTTATAGTAGAGCGAAGCCTAGATACTATAAGCCGTATAGTAAATTCTATACGGAAGCTCTATCGGAGATATCCTAGAAAGATCTAATACTAGACTTCGTTATAGACCTCCTATTAAGTATATATCTAGACTAGATATACGACTTAATCCTTATAATTGTCGAGCTAAGGAGGGCCGATAGGTATAAATAGATTATAAAGTGTAATAGAAGCTATAAGGAGTAGTAGGGGCCAAAGTAGGAATAGTAAGTATATTATTATTATCTATAGGTTAGGGCTAAACCTAAAAGGTATTAGCTTAGATTAGTTATATAATTATAATTATATAATCTAGCCTATCTTAGTATCTCTTACTAGGTTACTAACTAGACTATATATTCTAATACTCCTACTTAGGATAGTTAGTCCTTAAATCTAATCTAAAGGTACAAGTTTAATTAAGAATTTCTATTATCTAATTAGGTATAATAGCTTCTAGATTAGTATAGTATATCCAATCTACTAAGTTCAATTCTTAGGCCTAGTATCGATCGTGCCTATTTATATATTAAGTATATATAGGTAGATCCTTTTACTATTATATAAGTTACAATTGTCTAATAAATTCCTAGAACTATAGCCCTATCTTTAGCTTAGTTAGGCTATTAGCTACTATCTCTTTTATTAGAGTATATTCTACTATAATTTTCCTTTACTACTAAAGATTTCTAACTTTATTAAAGCTAATATTAATATGTTTTAATCTCTTATAGGTATAAGTATCTTTAACTAAAGTTAAAGCTACTTAGTTGTCTCCCCTAATCTAAATAGATCTAATTTTATTTACTATATTAGAATTTCCTTTAATTAATAGTTAAAATAAATATTCTCCTACTAACTATATATAGTCTATCTCCCTTAGGAGTACTACTAGGAACTAAGATTGCTTTATATATATATTTATTACTATATACTTAGCTTCTATAGTTAATATAGTAACTAACTTTTACTTCTTACTTATCTAAGAAACTAGTAACCTATAGAGAAAGAAGATACTTCTAAGGATTAAGACTCTATTAGCCTTATCTATTATATAATTAGAGTCTAAATATCCTATTAGCTTTCCTCCTCCCCTCCTAAATATTAAACCTAGGCTTAGGAATAATCTTAGGTACCTAGCTAGTTTCCTAAGTGCTTTTAGATATCTCTTAGATAGATCTAATATATATAATCTAAGTCTCCTAAGAGTAAAAGCAATATTAGGTCTTATTATAGTTATTAGCTATATCTATATACTATTCTAACTTTAGTACTTAGTCTTATTATACCTTTCTTCCTCTAAGTTAGATTTCCTTAGACTTTTATAGCTATTAAGTAGTAATAAGGTTAGGTAAGCTATTTCTTTAGTTATTCTAAACTTTATAAGGTTTTCCTAGATATAGTACTCTTAGTCTAGCTTTAGAGTACTATTCTTTCTATCTCTAGTAAGCTTTATCCTAAGAATTTTAGTTAGTTTACCTAGGTCTTTAATTTTAAATACCTTACTTAGTTCCTTCTTAAACTAAAGAATATCTTCTAGCTTTAGTACTATAATAGGAATATTATCTATATAAGTTAAAACTATTAGGTTCCTTCCTTTATAGATAAGTAAATATAGATCTACCTCTAACTAGTAGAATCCTATTTTCTCTAGCTTTAAGATATATAGCTTGTTCTAGTCTCTTACTACTTGTTTTAGGCTATATAAGCTTCTTAGAATTTTTAGAGCTATACCTTATAGGATTTCTATATCTAGTAGGGGAATTATAAAGATGTCTTCTTATAGGGTACTCTTAGTAAATATATTGTTTATATCTACTTAGTATAGTTCTAGATCTTTTTTATATATAGTAGCTATAAATACCCTAAGTATATTATACCTAACTATTAGTATAAATGTCTCTTAGAAGTCTACCCTAAACTTCTAAGAAAATCCCCTTATAACTAGTCTTACTTTAAACTTATTAATTGCTCTACTAATTAGTCTCTTTATATTAAATATCTATTTTAAGGTAACTAGGTTTGCTCCTTTTAGTAGAACTACCTAATCCTAGGTATAGTTGCTTCTAAGTATAATTAGTTCTTTCTAGATTGCCTCTTTCTATATATAACCCTATTTTAGATCTTATATTGCCTCTTAGTAGGTTCTTAGAATTAGAACCTCCTATCTTTATATAATCCCTAGTATAAAAGTAGGGAATACAACCTTATAAATATACTCTAGAAGTTTATCTACCTAATCTATACTTAGATCTAGATCTTTTATTAGGTAGATAAAGGCTCTATAATATTTAGCCTTAGGGAAATTATTATCCTCTAATTCTCTTAGTCTCTTCTATATAGTTAATCTTATAATTATACTATAAACTCTTTCTTCTCTTAACCCTTTATTAGAGATTAATCTTCTTCTCTTTAAATTCCCCTCCTAAGTATAGATATTCTAGTTATCTTACTAAGGTTCCTCTTAGCTCTAATTTAGAGCCTACTATTTATATTTTTCTTTTTCTTCTTCTAGATTATCTATTACCTAATATTAGTCCTTATCCTTTAGTAGTAGAGGTAGCTAAACTTATAGTAGTTTTAGATCTAGTTTCTCCTTTCTTACTAGTCTACTAACTAGGTTTCTAGCTAGAGTATAGCTTAGCTAGTTAAGTCTAGGAATATTTAAAGTTATATCCCCTCCTTTCTTATCCTTAAACTAGATAGTATTATTATATACTCTTATAGCCTTTATATTAGGCTCCTAGAATAGCTATATCTTAGATATATTAGGTATATATCTAATAAATATAGTATCCTTTCCTCTATTTATTAGTTTGTCTAACCTTATCCTAACTAGCTAAGATTTAGTATCTATATATATAACTACTCTATATCCCTAAACCTTAAAGTATAATATAGAAGGTTTCTTTCTAGTAAAGGCTTTATTAGGTAAAACCTTAAGTCTATCTATATCTAGCCTATTTAGAAGGGTATTTCTTATAATAGTATAGGTATCTAATACTTCTAGCTAGAATTTAACTAGTATATTTAATTCCTTAAGTATTACCCTAATATATTCCTTAGATATCTAGATTAACCTTTCTATAACTCTATTTTAGATTAAGTTATATACTTTAGTTATATAGTAGGAGATTCTAGATTCCTTCTCCTACTACTTAAGTAATATAAGTAATTCTCTTACCCTATTACTTCTTACTACCTAAAGCGGATTCCCTAATTATAGTTTAGCTTTTCTTTTCTATTCCTATAGTATATCTACTATATCTTCTCTTAACTTTAATAGGAATACCTACTTCTTTCTTAAGAAGTTATTAATAATCTTAAGCTACTATTTAAAACCTAGCCTTAAGATAGGTAAAGGTCTATAGATATTAATTGAAATAAGGGAAAGTCTAGCTAGCTTTCTCTCTATTTCCTTTCCTCTATATTTCTTTATTTTAGCTAAAGAATATACTCTATAGGGCTAGTATCTTATAGGGATAGGAATTTTTTCCTTTAGGTTAGTAACTTTATAAAGGTCTCTTAGAAGTCCTTCTCTAAAGTATCTAACTCTTCTATACTATAGCTCCTACTAATCCTAATTAGTCTAGGCTATAAAGGTATAGATATTATTTTTTATTAAATCCTAGGAAATATACTAGTATATAAGTTTATCTAGGTCTTAGCTAATTTCTTTAATAAATAGTACTTCTCCTAAAAGCCTTATCTAGATAACTAGCTTCCTATTAGGTAAATAAAGTATAAATTTTAGTAGTTAAATACTAAACTACTTACTAAATTAGTTCTAAGAAATAAGATTAACTCTAAGCCTAGGTATAAAGAGAATATCTTTTAATATAATCTGTTTACCTTTCCTTCTATCTATTACTATATTCCTAATATATATAGCTATTAAGTAGCTATCTCTAACTTTAATCTACTTTTTCCTTTTAAGAGGCTTTAGGTCTCTAAAGAGTAATTCTTAATTAGTTATATAGGTAGAAGTATAAGAGTTAAGTAGCTATTTAGATAGCTTATACTTACCTTTTATTTCTATAGTTAAATAAGCTACCTTATTAATATCTTCTTCCTTAGGTAGAGGAGATAATTTAGAGGATACCTCTATATCTTATACTATATAGGCTTTCTTAGAAGATAGCTTCCTAGATCTCTTTTCTAGGGATTATATCTTTAGGCTTAGTTTCTTTACTATCTCTTTTAGTTACTCTTTATTAGGTAAAGATCTCCTTCTAGCCCTAGATAGGGATTGTTTCTTTACTATCCTATAGCTCTACTTTAGCTTAATAGCTACTTTTGCCTTATCTAGGTTAGGGTATTCTCTAATCTAGTACTTTCCTTTATATAGGAAATATAATAAATCCCTACCTACCTAATTTCTTTTCTTAGTAAATATAGCTATCTCCTATCTTATTATCTATTCCTATTTTTCTTTTAGGATACTAAGAATATCTTATAGGCTTAGGTCCTATCTTAGATCTATTCTATCCCTAATAGTACTAAATAATTCTAGAAGAGCTACTAGAAGCTATTAAATCCTTCTCTCCTTAGTCTTAATTTCTTTAAACTATAGAGAGATTAATACTACCTTCCTAGCTATACTACTTAGACTTTACTATACTTTATTAACTATTTAGCCTTCTTCTATACTAAAATTAGTATACTATTAGAGCAAGCTTCTTCCTATTGCCTAAAGCTTCCTCTTATATTTTCCTTTTACCTATATCTATAGATACCTTATATATTTAAGCTTTTAATATTTATTCTAGTTATCTTCTAAAATATAGATAAACATTTTATATAATACTATTATATTATAAACCTTGTAACTTACTCTTCTAATTAACTAGTCTAGTAATTCTAATAATATTATTAAGATATATTTAGATAGTATAGATATTAGGATACTAAGGACTGTTTTATCTAGTATCTATTTAACCTTTAGCTTTATTAGGTATATCCTAATTATCTTAAACTATAATTTATAATTCTCTCTTATTAAGATTAGTATAGCCCTTCTTTTACTAATTCCTCCTTCTTAATCTATAATTTCTTCTATAAATTAAATCTAAATAAACTCTAGAAATAAGCTCTTTCTTTAGTCTAAAAATAATAGTTTCTAGATAGCTATCTTCCTTAGTTATAGATCCCTAGCTCTACTAAGCCTCTTAGTTTTAAAGGTTACTAAAAACTTAGTATAGATTCCTACTCTATAGGGCTAATAACTTCCTTAAGTCCTTCCTAACTATTATAACCTATAGATTAGGGTATTAGTAGTACTAAGTACTAAATCTAAGGCTTATCTAATAGTATTTAAGACCTAGGCTTATCTATTCCCTTTATACTCTAAGCGATCTAATACGCTTTAAGTAAGTATACCTTACTAGGTTCTTTTATAGCTTATATATATAGAGCTTCTTTGTATAATATATATAGATCTACCTCGAGTCTCCCTCTCCTATTTTGCCTCTTCCTTCTAGGACTAGACTTATAGGTTTAGGAGTAACCTATACTACTTTAGTCTTCTACCTTATAGTTACAAACCCGGGCTTATAACCTATCGAGCTAAGGAGGGCCGATAGGTATAAATAGATTATAAAGTATAATAGAAGCTATAAGGAATAGTAGGGGCCAAAGTAGGAATAGTAAGTATATTATTATTATCTATAGGTTAGGGCTAAACCTAAAAGGTATTAGCTTAGATTAGTTATATAATTGTAATTATATAATCTAGCCTATCTTAGTATCTCTTACTAGGTTACTAACTAGACTATATATTCTAATAATAATAGTAGATAGATTCTCTAAGATAGTCTATTATATCCTAGTAAGGAAGGATATCTTAGCTAAAGGCCTCGTAGATATATTTCTAAGAGAAGTTATATATCTATATAGAATACTAAAGTTAATTACCTCTAATAGAGGACTAATTCTAATATCTAAGTACTAAAGCTCTTTTTACTACTACTTTAGGGTATATAGAGCCCTTAGTATAGCCTACTACCCTTAGACTAACGGCTAGACCGAGCGTTAGAACTAGATAATAGAGTAATACCTATAAGTATACTATTACTACGAGTAGGATAACTAGATAAAGCTACTTAGTATAGCGGAGTTCGTATATAACGACTTAAGTTACTCCTCTACTAGAGCTACTCTATTCTAGATATATTAGGTACGAGATCTACTAAGCGCGAGATAGCCTAAAATAGTCTAGAAGAGTAGTAACTCGGCTAATACGGAATAGCTCGCTAAACGAGTAGTTAAAACGTAGCTTTCCTTTAAGTAGAGGCTACTAAAAGCTAAGGAAGACTAAGCGAAGTACTATAACTATTACTATATACTAAAGAAGTATATAGTAGAGGATATAGTATATCTATCTATCTAAAACCTAGCTATCGATAGAGCCTCGAAGAAGTTAGACTATAAGTATATTAGTCTATACTAGATCTCGAAGATTATTAGCGATATAGTATATATCCTAGAGCTACTAAAAACGATATTAATCTATCTAATATTCTATATCTTACTACTCGAGCTATATAAAGAAGTAGATAAAGCTATAAGGGCCTAGGATAACCTAGAAGAGCCTACTCTAGATAACCTAGATATCTATATAGTTAAGAAGATAAAGGGATAGGACTATAATAAGGATAGAAAGTAGATTTATAGGATATTCTAGTAGAGATATAATTCTAAGGAAGATATCTAGGAGTATACTAAGGATATTAGTAGATCGATAATACGCGTCTATAAAAGATCGATTAGATAAGGTATAAAGAGATACCGAGGGCGTTAATAGGCTAAGATAGGCCTAAATAGGCTAGCGTAGGTAGATAGAGATATCCTTTAACTTAGAAAAGGGATTAGAAGTCTTATTAGATATATTTATATACTATTAACTAAGGTATCTTCCTAAATACTATACTAAAGGGGCTAAGAAGAGGGCTAAAATAGGCTAGAATACTCCTATAGAGCCTATATAATATATAAATAAACTAAACTAGTCCTCCTTAGTATTAATCTTATTAGGAGATACTATAATATCGTCTAATAGGCTAGAGAGGGCGTAAGAAAGGGTAGTAGCCCTAGTCTAGGCCGCGACGGTAGTCTTAACGATATAGAGGGCGGTACTAAGGATCTTAATACGCTAGAATAGGTTAGAATAGGCTAAACTAGAGTAAGATAGACTAAGTTTACTTTACGGAGGATAGTAGTACCTATAGCGCTATCTACTATACTAGGAGTAGATATTAGATACTTCTTTCTACTCGAACTAGCTAGAGTCTAGAGAGTACTCTCCTTATTATTATCTATCTTATACTATAATAGAGTTAGCTAGACTAAACTAGGCTAAAATAGGCTTATATACTTTAAAGCTACGGTCGTTACGGGTATACTTAGCTATAAGTAGGCTAGTCTTAGAGAATATAGAGGCGCCTATATATAAGTATAGACTATCCTTACTAGCGAAGGAAGGCTTATCGCTAGAAATATATTAGTAGGAGCTAGAATAGGCTAAGCTAGATATATATACTATCTAATTATATCGTAGAGCTCTATAGTAGCCTCTTATATAGCCTTAAGAGCGTCTTCGTTAGTATTTAGGGCGATAGCGGCGCGGCGAATAGTATTAAAGGCGTTAATACGGCCTTAATAGGACTCGGGGAATTAAAATAAGTTAGAATAGGCCTAAATAGACTAAGATAGGTATATCTACCTCGTAGTACTTACTATTAGTACGGAGATAGTAGATATAGTACTTTATATAGAACCTAGAGCTATCGACGTTTTTATACTTATCGTTCTAGAAGTTCGCTATCTTATAGAAGTTCTAAATAGATTAGAATAGGCTAAAATAGGATATTTTAGGGCGGAGCTATACCTAGAGCTACTTAACTATAGTAATATTAGCCGGAGCGACGTAGTTAATATATAGATTACTATTATAGGTACTAGTATTAGCCTATTCCTTATACTACTTAGCCGCTATAATATAGATCGGCGCGGAATAGGCTAAAATAGATCTAGATAGACTAAGAGAAGCGTACGATAGCGGCGGAAAGGACTTACTATACTAAGTTAGCGTATACTAATCTAGAATAGGCTAGTATAGATATCTCTATCTATACTACTAAAAATAGTATTTCTAGCTTACTTTATTTATTAAGGTTATAGAAAGGAATTTAGATTAGCGGAAGAACTAATCGTATCCCTTACTTCCGCGATTAGTACTTAAATCTATACTATACTAAAAAATATAGTAGCCTAGATTATATATAAAAAACCTAGGAAGTAAGGATATATAGAAACTTAGGATCTTAAAGATAATAATCCTTAAAAGGAGGATAGTTATAAGGACCTATACGTAGTATACTATATATTAGCTATACTAAGCCTCGGAAGGGTCCGGCTTAGCCTACTCTAGACTATTCTAGCTTTTATAGCTCCTTCGTATTCTCTTCTTTCCCTTCCTTATCGATTCGAGTATCTTATATTTAGAATAGTTTAGCCTATATATTATAAGCTACTCTTATAGAGCCTTTATCTTATAATCTCTACTAAGATTCTATCCTTAATTACTATACTTTATATAAGCTTCTTAATCGTACTAATACCCTTATCTTTTAACTACTCTTTATATATCTCGGTTTATTTAAAGCTAGCTAATTCGAGTTAGTTTAAAGTCCTATTTAAGTAAGTATAATTCGAATAAGATAATATCGCGATTCGAATAGCGCTTACTAAAAGTAAGCTTATTACTTATATAGTAGGCGATTAGGATTCGAATCTCTTTAAGAATCGATACTAGTAGTCTATTAGAAGATAGCGGAAAGTATATATATATATCTTTTAATATCTATAGAACGTATAGATATTTAACGAGATCTTCTAGTATAAGCTTAAGAAAGGATACTAAGTAGCTATAGTATAGTATCTCTCTAGAATCTTATAGATATATAAACCCTAATTCGAATTAAAGTTAGTATCTATTCGAATAAATATAATTCGAATAAGAAGTATATCTTATTCGAATAATATTACTATAATATTTCTTCTATTTATTACTTTACTTAATTTAGTAATAGTAAGTATATAGTATAGGTTACGATTTTAAGTAGAAGTTCTAGAGATAGTCTATATCGATCTAATTAGTATATCGAATAGGCTTAAAGAAGTAATTATCTCGATTTATAGTAGTTACCTATCGATTCGAATAGCGGATATAGAATCTATAACTACTATCGTACTATTCGAATTAAATCGAGTATTTATTCGAATTATTATATTCGAAGTAAGATACTTATATTTAGAAGCTAGAATTATCCTATTATAGGACTATATAAGCTCTTTAAATTACTATAGGTAATAGATTATTCGAATCGGTCTTAGATACTAAAATATATACTAGAATATATTAGTAAAAGCGATCTAGTCGATCGAAGGGCTTATATCCTAAGAGAAGCTAGTCGCTAGATAAGCGATTATTCGAATTAAAGATATTACTAATTCGAATAAAACCTATTCGAGTTAGTCTTATACCTAATTCGAATTAGTACTTACTTCGTAGCGTTTCTTTTTAGTAGATCTAGTTTAGTAGTATTAGGATCCTTATATTAATAGATAGCTAGTTACTTAAAGAAGTCGTCTAGAAGGCTTATATAATCTATTAAATAAAGGATATTATCGAGATATTAGTAGTAATATATACTACTATATTAATATACGTATTTATAATACTTTATATCTAATCTAAGTCGATCGAGGAAGATATACTATATAGTAGATATATCCTTTTAAGTAGTTCGCGAATATTAGATTTAATTTAAATAATTAGCTTCTCTTATTCGAATCTAACCTATTCGAATAAGAATACGGTCCTATTTAAATTACTTATATCGATATCCTTAATAACTCGCTTAACTAAACCGTTTACTATAGTCTCTTTAGTAATATTAATCTTAATATAAAGATCGATAAGAAATATATAGCTATTATTATTAGTATCTAGATATAAAAGTAATATACTAATAAAGTCGATATATTTAACTATTATTAGATTTATTAGCCTACGTAATAGTATAATAGATTTATCTAGTTTAGTCTTATCGCTACTAAGATCTATTTCGTTAGTATAGATCCTTTCTTTAGTAAAGAACTAGTCTTTATACTCTTTATAATCTTTTAAAAAGGTATTTAGATCTTCTTTAATAAATAGTAAGCTAATATCTAGAGAGAAAGGTATAATTCGAATAAGACTAGGGTCCTATTTAAGTAATACTAATTCGAATAAACTAATATACTAATTCGAATAATTAGGCTTCGAATAATCTAATTAATAGAATTAAATAGCCTTTTATAAAAGGCTTAGATCGAAATAGATAAAGGTAATATTAAAGAGCTTAATCGTTTAAATCTATCTAAGTTATAATCTAAATAATATCGTTTATTAGTAATTCGAATAGATATTAGTAGTAATTCGAATAGTTTAAGATATTATCGATATTAGTAGATTATATAAGGAAAGGACGATCCGTAAAAGCTAATCCTATAAAAGCCTACCTAACTATACGGCGGAAAGTCTAACCGAGCCGAGTTACGTGCTTAGTCACTCCCGCGTTTAGCGCGGTCGGGTTAACTGTCATTACCTGCTCGCGTTATGACGCGTAGGAGTAGGACCCTTCGGCGACATGTTTGCACACTGCATGGTCACTGGTGACTGAATGTGGAAGGTGGTCATCATGACCGGTAATCACGCGAGCTGACATTCCTTCAGCCTGATCGCACTCGCGATGCTGTTCAGCCCTGGAACACGATTGATGTCGTGAGAAGGAGATTGAGGGTGTGTTGTAAACCGGCAGTGATGGCACGAGACGAGGTTGAAAGTCAGAAGGAAGCTTGGGCCAAGATTGTCTGACAGCAGGGCTGATTTTCTCACAGAACAGAGCCTTGCATCACAATACCACAACACCTCAACCTTTTCCTTTTTACCGAGGCGCAGTTCCATATCGTCTCCGTCCATAACTTCCTCCAATGCACTTGACACCGCATCACGGCAATGGATTTAGCCTTGAATAATTATCGTGTTACGATGCTGCATTCGATCAGTCGCCGCAGTTGCGTAGAGCATTCGCGAATAGCTCCACTGACGCAGCTCTAGCTGGTCCTCCAGCCCAAAGATATTGCCATCGCTGCGCCCTGCTACACCGATTGCATGAAGAATTTAGCACAGTGGCAGAGGCCTGTTTGGCTGAACACAACTCGTTCCAAAAATGACGGTCAAACGTAACCTCGGAGTATTGCACCTAACACATACCCTTATCCCCACTGCCAAAGAAACACGCAGTCGCGCAGTCGTCCACAATCGAAATCGACAATAGAAACCTCGACCTGTCGCTCATCGAGCAAGAATGTAGAGTAGTATCTGGTCGGCGGCCCGCGTTGCCAACAATATTGCTTGGCATCGCCTTCACTTTGAGGAAAGCTTGTGATTGTCGAGCTATTGACGACAAGTGACAGAACCTCACTTCCGAGCAGAAGTCAAATTTCTTCTTTTCAACTTACATTTTAAGCGCCTCAAGTACTGAACTCGCCGCACTCCTTTGAGCAATTCGACTACACCCAAATTCAACACGATGGCAGAAATTAAGTGGCCATATTGCCAATGGGTCCAGCCCGAGATGGAGCAGAGCCTTTCCTCGCTCCAGGAATACTTGCGCACCGACTATCAGATTCCAGCATGGTTCTCACGACCAGGTCGCCGAATCACCAAGGATGACTTGATGGCGTCGTCGATGGGCATTATGTTCTGGCAGATGAAACAAGATCCCATGGCGGCGCAGTGGGCACACGAAGAGCATCGTCCGGTAGTGTGAGTCGTCCCAGTACCTTTCGTTTCCCAGTACCAGCGACTAACACACCCAACAGCGACTGGGACGATGACTTGGTTGATGCGGCACTGTACGCTTGCTTCGAGGGCGCCACGGACGATGTCGATGAGGTCGACCTCTGGTCTCGCGACACCAAGCCTCCGGCATTCAACAAGAAGGCAGCACTCAAACCGAAGTGGCGTGGAGTGAAGGCTCAGATCGGGCGTCTTCGCGACGGCATCACCTGCAAGTGCCCAGACTCAGCTCCAGGCGATACTGTCTATGTAATGGGACGATTCAACGATGTCAAGAGCCCCATGCCGGCTCTCGAGTACAGATGCGCAAGGGGCAAGCACGCTATTAAAGACGAGCATGTTTACGAAATCAGTCGCGACGAGGCTACCGAGGCCAATATCAAAGTCATCAAGGCTCACGATGAAGCCGTCCGCGCACATGTTCTGAACTACAACTCGAAGTTCATCGTTTGGTGGATGCGAGCTACCCTGTACGAGCGCGATCATTCCGACGACAACGAGTACCTGCAAGGCATCGCACCAAATGTTCGACCGTGTCAAGATCTCGCCACATTTCGAGCCCAGGTCATCAACGGAATCAGCATGACGAAGTATTCGATCGATCTGGGCTTCGGACCGGGTCCAAAGGACTGCCATTGGGCGGTGCTTGCCGGCCACACCAGTTACTTCCATTCCGCCTATTGCAAAGGCATGATTCCCAGCAGATTCAACTTGAACTTTGCCTGAGGAGGACCAAGCATACAGATTCTCCGGCACAGTTTACTTCGCTGCGGAAAGTATGAGGGGCTTCGAGGGTCCTCTCGATCAAGACAGCTGCATGAAAGCCGCTTCTATGAGTAATTGTGCCCAGGGCGAAGATGCATTGAACGAGCAGAGCATGCATAGGGCATGATCAAGCTCTTTAAAGCAGGCAGGGTGTTTCAGTCTCGTTACTATCGTGCTTACTTCATACTGCATAGATCAGGCATGTTTTTTATAATACTACTATTACTGCGAAGCCGCCTCCGAGGCATGCCTTTCGGGCCAACGCCGATGCCTGATCGGCTACCACCCGATACGATCAGAGAATCTCTCGTTCTCTCAGCTAGATCTCCTCCGTAGTCTGCCGAATCCGCCTGCAAAGTAAGCCGCGAAGGAGTGCAATAAAAGCTTGACAGGCTTGACATGGCTTGTCTTCGATAACCTTCAGCTATTGTGGTGCATCTCCGACAACGAGGTCGATCAGGTTATGCCATCAGCAATGAACAAGGTTGAGGCACATGCTGCGCAACACCACGTCAAAGCATGCTATGACGATGCGCGATGGTGAGCGAGATCGGCGAATCTTACAAACCGCCTGAACATTTCTCCGTTGTTGTTGTATGAATACGTTTGATCGGCCATACTGGGCTGATACAGCACAGTAAGAGACCTGTATACCGACATCGAGATCATGTTGGCTCTCACAATCGTCGCTTTCTTTTGGACAAGTCCTGCCTCCGCACAGAACAATTCCTACAACACTTCTCTTGTCCGCCTTCCCTCTGATCTACTGTACCTCTTACCTCAACCCTTCGACAGCGACATTTCCTACGGCTGGTTGAACAGCACTACGACTGGCAACTCAACCATCAATGAGCTCTTATCACAAGCAAACAAAGCAAGATTCGTCTCCTACTCCGACGAATTCTCCGCCATCATCGGCCCTAATCCAACATGGTACACCATCTCCTCTCCACCAGACGAACCCAACGCAGCCTTCGAAGGCGGCGCCTGGATCCCAGAAACCGACGAAGTCTGGTTCTCCTACAGCGGCTTCGTATACCCTGAACACCACCCCATAACCTCTTACTCCCTCCGCAATCGCACCTCAGACCAAATCCACACAAACCCACCCATAAAATATCCTTACGGAATGTACTACTGGCCCTACAACAAAAAGATCTACGCAACAGAATACTCCGGATTCCCAACCTATCCCGCAACAGTAATCTCTATCGACCCTTTCAACAACAATTCAATGACACCAATCTTCAATTCCTACCAAGGCATCCCGCTCGCACCTTGTGACGACCTAGTCGTAGCCCGAAACAATTTCTCGGGAAAAGATTACATCTACGCTACAACAATTTCAATCCATACAAACATCCCTGCCGTTCCACTTCAACGGTTTGATACAGCTGTTTGGCGCTACAGTCTTTCCGAGAAGACATTACTCCCCGTCATCGGTCCAAATGAACAACGCGCTCCGAATGGAATTCGAGTCTCACCAGATGGGAAGAAACTTTACGTTACGAATACACCTTTGATTGGGCAGGATATTTTTGAAGATCAAGCTAAGAATACAACGAAAGCGAATTCAATCTATGTTTATGATATCGACGAAGAAGGATTTCCAAGAAATGGAAGGCTGTTCGGATTAGTGAGGACAGGAATCGCAAATGGAATACACATTGATGATAAAGGTAGAGTCTGGACAGCAGAGAATGATGGAATTAATGTTCGGAATTCGGAAGGAGTGATGCTGGGAATTTTTAATTATGTGCCTTGGAGACCTGTAGATGAACCTTTTATAGCGAATTTCGCTTTGGCGGGGGATAGATTGGTGATTGGGGCTAGTAGTTTTGTGTTGGTGTATCAGTTGGCGGAGGAGGTGGTGAGTAGAGGGACTTCTTTGACGAATTAAGGGAAAGGGTGAAATTGCAGTAATGGTAGTATTACAAAATACATGCCCGATCTATGCAGTATGAACTACGAGAGTGACAACAACGAGACCGATACCCTTACAGTTCGTCAATCATTCCAAAGCCAAGAAAAGTCGTCACCGTGATAGTATCCCAAGTCTGATCTCATGCAAGACTTTGAACCCAAGACCAATGCGCCCATGTGAAATATGCACTCACTCCTTGAGCTGTGCTCGGAGACCAACATTCTCTCTCTTCAGTCTGCTCGACTCGCGTCTAAGCATGACCACCTCATCTTGCGCCTCTTTTAGTTTCTTCTTCAACTCCTCAACGCCTTCTCCACCTCTGACAGCCTTCAGAATCCTGCTCAACTCCTCGTTGAACTTAGAATAGAGTGCCTCGTTCTCGCCATTTGCCTCGCGATACAGCTCGTCTAGCTTCTTGCATTTCGTTTCGCTGACAGTAAGACTGGTACTGAGGTCGTTTTGGATGGTGTTGACACGCGTGTTGAGGTCGGAGATCTGTTTGGGAAGCGTGCCTTCCATCTTGAGGACACGCTGCGCAAGGTCCATGTTGCTCGCCTGCGAGAATGATCCTCGACCGCCGATAGTCCTGCTGCCTCCACGAACAGGACTACGCATACTAGTACTGGATGTGAGCTCGTCTCCTATCTTGCTCAATTCGTCTTGTATGCTGCTCTGTGCGGCGGCTATGGAGCTCTGCTCGTTTTGAAGGCGTTCTCGAAGCTTCTGAGGTGACTGCATTCGCAATTTCCTAGTTGGGGAAGGTTGTGGAATGCCAGGTGCATCGACAGTAGTGCTGCGAGTTCGACCAATTTTCTCGGTCTGAGGCGAGGGCTTCTTCACGATGTTGCCAGCTCCTGGTCGTTCAGACAGGCCAGTGCGATTTGGCGTCGATGGCGTGAGCTTGGCCGGCGAAGTGGCTCTGGGTACCAAGCTCGGTATGTTGGATGTTGGACGAGAAGTAATCACGACTTCATCTGCAGGACCACCACTCGTCTTGGGCCTTTGCAGCTCACTTTGCTTCTCGCCGCCGCTTGTCTTCGGTCGCGGTAGTTCAGGCGGCGGCTGCGAACCCAGAGCCCGACTAGGTCCGGGCGATAGCTCCCTTCGGAACGAGGAGGGCAAACGCGAGCGAGGTGTTTTCTGCAATGGGCTGCCGAATCTGCCAGTGTTGTCTCTAGAAGATGGCCCTGATGGGGTCGATGGCGCAGGAGAGTCAGGCAGTGCTTTCTCCTCCACGGTCTTCTGTGTCAAGACAGGTCGTCTGGGAGATGGCGGTGACCACGGCTCCCTTTTTGGCGATGTCTCCAAGACTTTCAGATCAGATAGCGAACTACGCCTCTTCTTTCTGGGTGGGCCTTGTGGGATAAAGCTTGGGTGTTCACCGATAGTGGACAGGCCAAGATTATGACTGCTAGGCGTCCGCACGAGGTTGGGCAGGTCTCCGAAAGAAGCTGTGGAGACCTTGCTGTCTTGCGAAGGTGGTCGCATGCCTAGGAGCGGCGGCTCTGTATCGATCGACCGCGAACGACCAAGAGAGCCCTTGGAAATGCTATTTCCAGGGCTGTAGTCACCACGCGTGCTCTTGCTAAGAGTTCTCCAAACAGAGGCGACCTTAGATTCCTGCTCGGACTTGCTATTTTCTCTTGTCAGGCCACCCAGGCCAAATTTGCGTCGCAGGGACGAAGTGTTACTCGTTAGCGAGCCTGAGTTGATTGATCGTGCTCTCTTGTGCGAGTTGACGGAACCAGTGTCCTTGTAGCTGTGCGTCATGCTGACATCTACCGGCTCCCCGAAGTAAGTATCGGTGTCGTCGACAAAGCGGTCAATCAAGGCGATATAGTCGTGAGGATTGCCCTCGGTCACAAGCACCTCTGCGAAGCATGCTGTCAAAATGCCTCGATCACCGTCGTTGCCTGTGCCGTCAAGGAGATCCGCAAGAAGCTTCATGATTGCTTTGAAAGCTCGCTGATTCTGCGGAGCAAGCCGACCAAGCGCGTTCTTGAAGTATTCGTCAAACTCGCTCGGGAATAGTGCTTCAGCTTTGGCTTGTATGTCTTGCAGTAGAGACGTCGGCATCACTTGACCAATATGATCTTTCCACGCAATGTTGAGGAATTTCTCGAACGAAGCCATCAGCACGTCGAGAGGCGCTTGAGCAGCCAGAACCATCATATTTGGATCCTCCAGAAGACCAGTATAGAGCTCCTCGACAAGACCGGGATCCGCAACCAGGCGAAGTTTTAGGTTCTTGCCCACAATGTTGCCCTTTCGCGCCTGCAGAGCAAGAACGTATGCAGAGAGCGTGTCCTCCATCTTCTTCAGCTGGTTTGCAGCGAGATCGCTGGTGATCGCGAATGGCGCAGCTTCCTCTTTCGATGTCGGACGAGACTCCCGACTGGGTGGTTTGTATGAACCCGAGCTGGCATGACTGGGCATGCGAGGAATCTGGCTCTGTGGTGGTAGACTTGGCAGGTGCTTATGGAGGAGATTGGGCGGCTCGTTGCCAGGTCCAACGCTTGACAGGAAGCTGGAAAGCAGTTTCTTCGGCGACTTCGGACGATGGACACGTTCGCGGGGCGTGAACTTGGCCTTGACCTGGTAGTCTGCTTGGCCTGCTGCCTGGAGTCCTATTGATTGTAGGATATCGCTGTTCCTCATGATCATACAAGCGGCCATGGCTGGCTGTTCTATAGCCAACCGAGCACTTGTAAGTGAGGCGATCTTTCTTCGCAGTGCGGGGACAAGATCAGGAGTGTCGACGTGTTCCCGACCAAGGTTGCCGTCGACAGAATCGATCGTTAGACGCCAGTCACCATCACGATGCGACGCCAGGTTGATGACAGTGCGGACGTCAGTGTGGCCTGGTTTCACATGTGTCTGATGTCGCTCCGCATCTACTACGATCCGTATCGGTGCACATGGTCCGCGCGAGCTGGTGTATTGGGGGTTCGAGTCGTCGAAAATGGCGCTGAGCAGATTCAGGGAGTCGGTCGCAGGATCGGTGGCACGGAATTCCCAGGTGGATGATTCTCGCTCAGCTTCAGAGAAGCGACTCTCTACTCTGGCCTTTGCAACTTCTTCCACAAATCGGGACACACGTCCGTCATAAGCGCCTTCCAGCTTTAAAAGCTGACAGCTGTCGAGAATTGGTTCCTGAGCACCAAGAGCGCCAGCAGCAAGCTGAAAGAACGTGAGAAATTGCAAAGCGCTTCCGTCATGGCTCTCGGTGCATTGTAACGCGTCTAGCTGAAGACGTCGGACGAAGTGCAAGTCCCCGATAGTATCAGAGAGGCTTTCGACGGACCTGCTAGGCAGCGACCCGCTCTCCATCTCGGTCAATAGCGTGCGTGCTGATGCTTTAGATGTGGGTGATTTCTCGACCATGATGACTCCGTCCGTGAACAGGAACAACATGCCTCGCGCACCATCGCAGCCCTCAAAGGCATATGGCGGCATGAGGTCTAAGTAGTCGACAGCTGCGACCAGACGACCAGATACATCGATATCTAGCGGCCATCCCATCGTTCGTGTCCGAAGTCGTTCGACCATTGCTGCCGCCTCAGTTCCTTCGTTCTCGGCGCAGATCCCTGTGACTATGTCGCGAGCTTTAAGGAGTGGTTTCAGAGCTGGATGCTTGACTGGGAGCTGTTTCGCTATGCTGTCGATGTATAGATTGTATCTGGGAAGCCGCTGAATGGGTTCGATCAATAAAGACGTCAGCTTCTGTTCGCCGATCTCTTGGAGTTCTTGCGCAAGGCTGTCCTGAGCTCGGAGTAATGTTCTCAGTGTCTGTGAAGCTTGCGCATGAGAGCTCATGTACTCTTGATATGCCTCCGCAAAATGGGGAAGCCATTCGCAAAGGCATTGCGCCACCTGATCCAAGCCTTGGGAGTCTGGCGGTGGTGTACCTTGCTGTGTTGATAGATCGTCCTGAGAGCTTTCGATGTCCTCCTGGGCAGGCGAATCTGTACTTTCCACGACTTTGCTGATCTCTTCCGAGAAAGCAGAATTGAGCTCTACGATCTTGCCAATGGAGGGAGAGAATACAAGAGCAAGCTGCTGCTGATGTCTGTCCTTCAGATCTGCCCCAATCTTATTAGAGAGATCCTGTAGCTCCTTCATGCGATTCACGTAATTCTGTTCTGTTCCAACCAGCTCACCCAGTTGCTTGCGTACATTCTCCTTTTGCGATCTCAGAAACGATGCAGTCCTTCCAATCGCATTCGCTTTCGACGGAGCTCGCTTCAGCCGCGAGGTAGGTAGAAAAGTGATCTCGCCAAAGGTCTGCACCAGCTCAGCATATCGACCAAACTGTCGCTTCAGAATATCCAAATCGCTTAGATCTTCTGCTCCATCTGACGAACTCGGTCGCTCCTTGATTGACCCAGGCGGCAGAACCACATCGACATCTACCCAAGATAGTCGTTGCTCGCAAAACGCGTCCAATATATCTCCAATCACGTCATCCACATTCTCGATCTTGGTCATTCGAGTTGCCAATATCGCAATGTGATCGTCGCCGAACAATGCGCCTGGGGAAGGCGCCTTGACTTGAGCTGTCCATGTCTTCTTTACACCTTCGCCAAGTTCCGTAAAGTACTTCTTCAAGCCAAACGCGAGTCCTCGACATACTTCATCTCCCTGCTCTTCTCGTGGTAAATTGCTCACTGCCGAATAGAATGGCGAGTTCGGCGATACTGAAAGACGCGCATATGAACCTAGTCCAGCGGGTGTAAATACATGCACCTGTATGCGCGAACTCGTTGCGCCAATGGTCGCTGCCGGGCCATAGAAGACCAACACTGGATTATTGCCCAGGAGCGGGTCGGTAGTATGGAAGAGAGAGAGGTCGCCGGAAAGAGCTGGCGGCGGGGCGATTACGGTGGCCATACCGCTACTATGATATCAGGCGACGATGTCCTGATCATGCGCTGGCGAAAAGTGCTGGGGTGGTGGAGGTGTGGTGCTGTATCCGGATGCCTGGTCGTTACTTCATGATCATCAAATCATAGTCGTGAATGCCGTCGAATGCGATGCTCGGGCGACAGTAGGAGATTCGTGGAAATTTGTTGTTTACAAAAAGTCGCGTACTCCTCATGCGACACAAGGAAGGTCACGTCGGCCAGACCTCAAGAGTCAGGAATAAACATTGAGAGCAGACACGGCGTCTGTTGTGGTACAGCATGCAGCTTCCCTGTTTAGCTACCCTGTCTAGCGCTGAACTCAAAAGTCGCGAAGCAGGCGCGTAATCATTCAGGGCCAACTCAATTCACTTACCAAAACATCATCTCAAAGGCATTTCCCCTTCCAAGAAAATGTCGACGCAAAATCGAGATGCTGGCGTGCCAATCACCGTCTTGCCGGAATCTGACCTGCAGCATGTGCGTCTGCTCGAGCTGCCTCCAGAGCTCCTCGCACTACTCACTGGAGAATCCCCACCCAGGTATAAATAAATTGCCCGCTTCCGATCTGTCGCAATCGCTGAGCCCCTCAACAGGTTGCAGCTGAAGTCGAAAGAAGACTTGGCGGGGAATGCGAAAGATGCGAATGTCGTTCTATGTACTCCCGATACAACATACAATGTTCGACAAGTCAGCACATCGAACAGTGTCTACTTGACACAGACAACGGAGAAACAAGATCCTGGAGGAGGTCCACCTAAGATCGGAGTCGAGGCCGTAGCGAAATGCGATACCACTATCGAGCTGCTCACGACGCCGACGACGCAAGCTGCTGAGCCGTACATCAAAGCTGCTCTCCCGGTGTACTCATCCAATGGCAACTATGGATCGGCTGTTCCTGTAACCAAAGCCGAATTGTTCAGCCACATCCCGCTCAGCCAGGCCCAATGCCAGATAGGCTGGTTGAACCTGGCATGCTTCGAATCTCAAGACCCTCAGGGTTGCTACGTGCCAAGCGCGAAGGTGAAGAATGAGATATGGCAACTGGCAGTAACGGCAGCTACAGCAGACGGCATCAGCTTGACTGATCCCTATCCAACCGATGACCTTCCAGCCTTCGCGATGGACATCTGCCAAGACTGGCCAACAGAATTGGTCTCGAGCGTACTCAAAGCCACATCACTTCTCAATGAAGTAGGACATTTTGAGATTGACGAGGGCAGGGCCGTCCGTTTCACAGGCCTCAATCTTCTCCAAGCCAAATCCGAAGGCAGAGCGATCGAAGCCACAGGTTTTCTCAGAGCATGGCGCGATCTCCTTCCCGAAGCCTGGCGGGAGAAATGTGAATTCGCTGCACTCCAGGGGTTTTACGCATTGCAAGATGGTGGCAGCATGATCAAATACGTCGACAGTGCTCCAGCCACTACTGCAACGACGGAATCCAAGTCCTTGGGCGCGAAACGGAAATGGCACGAGAAGTTCGCAGCTTCAAGGAAGAAGACATGACCTCGTTCATCATCGCATTACTCATGTATCAATGGGTATCTCACAAGAAACTCAATCCTCGACCTCAACAATCTATCTCTTCTTGATCTCTCCCATCGCCATGGGTCCAATCCCCTCCTCAATGCACCATCTTCCCATTTATTTCCATCACATCGGCATCCTCCTCATCTCCTCCTTCGTCCAATACCTCCTCATATTCTCCGCCCCCAAAGTCCTAACCTCATCATCCAAATGGCTCCAAAGCACATTCCCAAATCCATCCATCAAACCCTTGAGTTCCCCCATCCTCAACTCCCTATCCCCCCTCCTACAATCCGCAATATACTCCTCAAAACCTTCCAAACCCTTATGTATCCCCTTATGCTGTTCCAAAAGATGCTCTTTGTTCTTAAAGACATCCATCTTTTTTGCTAGTACGGGGAAAATATGTTGTTCTTCTATTGTATGGTGGATCGTGAGGTGATGAGAGAATTGTTCGGCTAAAGACAAAAATTGGCGGATGGACATGCCGTTCGGACGGGTGCCGGAGGAGGCGGCAGTGTAGAGGGTGTTCCATGTACGACGGAAATTTTCGTGGAACATGTCCATGTGTTCGGCCATGTGATTGTAGATTTTGAAGTCTTGGGGGCTCAATTGTGGCAGGCTCTCCTCCTCTGCTGTTGCTACTTGTGTTGGTCTTTCTGCTTTTGGTATGCCTTCTTGTTCCATTTCCTGGAATGCGTCTTTGGGCTGTTCTGCCATTCTGATTGTAGTTGCTGTCGCAAATGTTCGTGGCCGTAGGATCTTAGCCGACTTCTGTCTTGGTATGCTTCCTAGCGATTTTCTGGCGATCAATCGCAGCATATATACACGATCTTAACATCATTGTAGGAAACAACATCGTGAAAGGTATGAAATGGAATACCGAAACGCCGTCTGCACCTTTTAGCCACAATTATTGCTTACCAAGTGCTCGGCTTTGAACCGCTCAGAAACAGGCAGGGATCCGTGCCGAGAGATTGGATTGCTCGGCGCCGAAAGTGAAATGTGTTTTCGCCGAGCCGTGTCATCGTGTGATCGTGTTTCTTGTCTACCTATCTTCATACTCTTGAAACATCGAGCTGCTTCGAGAGAATCACGAACGCGCCAGAGCCATGCTTCTCGAAAGTGACAGCGCGATCCAGATCCTCGTGATTTGACTTCTACCTTCCAGAAATGGCATACGTGCAGCGGCATTCGCAGTTGCTAGAGACTGCGTTCTCTGAGTCATCTTGCCTCTCTTTTCTCGGAAAAGAACTTGAACTGTCCTGCATCTTGAACTGACAGCAGAGAATTTCGTCGAAATGGCAGACATGTTCAAATCCGCGCGATTGACATACCGCGCCATAGAAGAATCAGACGACCCATTCCTCGTCTCCCTCCACCAGGACCCAGAAGCATACCAGAATACTGTCCCATGGCTTCCAGTACCGCAAGGCAAAAAGAGCGCACCTGAACATCGCGAACACTTTGAGAAATGCATGCTCGCCGCAATGATATGTATTCGCGATGCAGAAGAGGATACACCCATTGGTCTGGTCACCATGAAGGATACGAATATTCCTCCTAACGGCAAGCATATCCGCCATGCGAAGATCGGAATCAACATCAAACGCGAGTATCAAGGTCGTGGCTTTGGAAAGGAAGCAGTCAAATGGCTTCTGGATTGGGGCTTTCGGCGAGCTGGGCTGCACAAAATCAGCTTAACTGTCTACGAGTACAACTCGAGTGCCATCAAGTTGTACGAGAAGCTAGGATTTGTGCGTGAAGCTAGGCTGCGCGATGAAGTCTGGCATGATGGCCGGTTCTGGGAAGATTATATCTATTCCATGTTGGAGGATGAATGGAGGCAACTGGAGAAGACATCATGATGTGAAAGGAAGTCCATCAGCCAGAGAGCTTTGCAGAATGCTTCATGTTCACGACACTGCTTGTGACGAGCTGCAGCACAAGCAATACTGCGCTTTCCACAAAGCGTAGTTTCTGGTTAATGTATTCGGTCCGAGATCCACCGAGCAACGATTTAACCAGAGTTAGCAGGGCATCAACTCACCCACCGGGATCTCAGCTACACTGCATCAGTACTCCTCACTGCCAGCTCATCAATGCTATACTCCATGTGTGTCTCTCATCAGGACGATTCTGTTGCGATGATGAACTCCGACAATAATTGAGATAGATAGAAGCAAGAACGTAGACTAATCAAAATGCTGACCCAGGACGGCAACAAGCTCATCTTTCGTCACGACGATCACCTCCTCTGGATAGAGCCATGGAGCACAAATGCCTTGCGTGTACGAGCTACAAAACTTGCCGCCTTTCCAACAGAAGATTGGGCTCTTAGTGAAGCAGTAGTCGACACATCCTCTGCAGTCAAGATAACATTACCAAACGACAAAGATGGCTCTGCATCGATCACGAACGGCAACATCACGGCATCAATCTCCCGACGAGGCAAGATCATCATGACGGATTCCAGAGGCAAGAAATTGCTTGAGGAATATGCCCGTCACCGGCTGGACCTCACGGACCCGAAATGTAGCGCACTTGACATCCAGGCTCGGGAACTGAAAGGCATACCTGGAGGTGACTTCCATGCCACTCTTCGTCTCGAAAGTCTGGACCCTGATGAGAAGATCTACGGCATGGGTCAATATCAGCAACCATACCTCAATCTCAAAGGCACGGATGTTGAACTGGCCCAACGAAACTCGCAAGCTAGTGTTCCTTTTGCCGTCAGCAGCCTGGGCTATGGTTTCCTTTGGAACAATCCTGCTGTAGGCAGAGCTGTGCTAGGCAAGAACGTCATTTCGTTCGAAAGCTACTCGACAAAAGTGATAGACTACTGGATCGTCGCAGGAGATTCTCCAAAAGAGATCACAGAAGCCTACGCTTCCGTCACAGGTCACGTTCCCATCATGCCAGAATATGGCCTCGGATTCTGGCAATGCAAGCTTCGCTACAAATCCCAAGATGAGTTACTAGGCATCGCTCGCGAATACAAGAAGCGAAAAGTCCCACTCGATCTCATCGTGATCGACTTCTTCCATTGGAAATACCAAGGCGAATGGTCCTTCGATCCAGAATTCTGGCCAGATCCCAAAGCCATGATGGCCGAGCTCAAAGAGATGGGAGTAGAGCTTATGGTCTCCATCTGGCCCACTGTGGACAGCAAAGGCGAGAACTGGGACGAAATGTTAGAGAAAGGCCTCCTCATCCGACATGACCGTGGAGTCCGAGTCGCAATGCAATGCGACGGCGATGTCACACATTTCGACGCCACGAACCCTGAAGCGAGAGCCTTTGTCTGGTCCAAAGTCAAGAAGTCTTACCACGATATCGGTATCAAAGTTTTCTGGCTCGATGAAGCAGAGCCCGAATTTTCCATCTACCAGTTCGATAACTATCGTTACCACATGGGCAATGTCCTCCAGATCGGAAACCATTATCCCAAATCCTATGCTCAAGGTTTCTACGAAGGTCAGACCGCAGCCGGACAAACAAACATCCTGAACCTCCTTCGCTGCGCATGGGCAGGTTCCCAGAGATACGGTACTCTCGTCTGGTCTGGCGACATCGCATCTTCATGGGGTTCTTTCCGCAACCAACTCAGCGCAGGTCTCAACATGGGCTTAGCAGGAATCCCCTGGTGGACAACAGACATCGGAGGTTTCCACGGCGGAAATCCAAACGATCCTGAATTCCGAGAACTTTTCGTTCGATGGTTTCAATGGGGTGCTTTCTGTCCAGTAATGCGTTTACATGGGGATCGTGAACCTAAGCCTAAAGATCAACCTACTGCTCCCGGAGCTGCTAATGAGATTTGGAGTTATGGGGATGAGGTTTATGGGATTTGTGTTAAGTACATTGGGATCAGAGAGGAGTTGAGGGAGTATACTAGGTCTTTGATGAAGGAGGCGCATGAGAAGGGGACGCCGGTTATAAGGACGTTGTTTTATGAGTTTCCTAAGGATCAGAGGGCTTGGGAGGTTGAGACGGAGTATTTGTACGGATGGAAGTATCTTGTTGTTCCGGTTCTGGAGGCACAGAAGAGGAAGATTAAGGTGTATTTTCCTAAGGGTGCTGAGTGGACGAGTTGGAACGGAAAGGAGAAGTTTGAGGGTGGGACTGAAGCTGAGGTTGATGCGCCGATTGATACGATGCCGGTCTTTGTCAGAGTGTAGATGAGCTATAGATGTTTCGAGGATCATAAAAGTTCTATCATTTGAGCAGGTGTCCACACATTCGTGGCGTGAGACGCGTGGACGAGCTGTATGTCCTTATCTGTGGTTTGTCAGCGAAACCCACACAGCACAACTCTTCTTTGAACCTTCCTCCTCCAACATCCTCAGCTCACGTTCACTGTCCTGCAAACATACACACCCACGCCTACGACTGCCAGACGAAGGAACAGTGCGGTCGCAGTTTGATGCACTCTCCGCGAAGTGGAGATCGTCCGGGAGAATGTCTCTCGCTTGCAATGGGGAAAGAGGGGTTTGCATCCTCCGTCATGAAGTGCTAGTATTATGGACATTCATCGGCGTGGGTTCAGCTAACCCGACCGCGCTAAAAGCGGGAGCGACCGCGCTAAAGCTTACCTAACCGCGCTAACTAAAACCTAACTACGCTTTCTACCCTAACCTAAATATCTATACCCTACTACCCTACTACCCTACTATGCCTATTCGAAGTATACTATACTCTTATTCGAATTAGCTTAAAGCCTTATTCGAATTAATATTAAAATAGCTATAGTAAATAATATCTCCGCTATTATAGGCTATTATAATATCTAGGCTTTTAAGAACTTTCGCCTATACTATCTCTATTTATATACTATTAAGAAAGAGATTAATAAGAATCTCCTACTATTTAAAGTAGTATAATTCGAATTAGTACCCTCTCTTATTTAAATAAATATATTAACTAATTCGAATAGAAGCTTATAAAGAATAAGAAGCTAGGTAGCTAGAGCTATAACTAGCTTAGTATTAAGATCTACTAAAGAGAAGTTACTTATAGATTTAAGAGCTATAAGATATAATTCGAACTAGAATACTTACTTATTCGAATATATATACTAACTAATTCGAATTAGAGAACTTATAAGGGTCGCTAGGCCTTAGTAGGCTATATTCGTAAGGATTATAAAGAGGCGGCTAATAAGAACTCTAAGCTAGTTAATAAGAAGTTCGTAAAATTAGATAGTAAATAGATCTATTTTATCGAGGAAGAGAAGACTAGTATAAAATAGGGTAAGATTAATAAGGCTAAAGATATATAATTCGAATTAGTACTAATACTTATTCGAATTAACCGCTAATCTAATTCGAATTATAGAGTTCTATAAGAAGATTACTTAAAGAAAGATTACTAAGATAGGCCGTAAGATTATAGCTACTAGTACTTTCCTTACTAGCTTAGTTTTAGATCTAGCTCTAGTATAAGTTAATTTAAATTAAACTCCCTACTTATTCGAACTAGATACTAATCTTATTTAAATTAGATCTCTAGCTACTTCTAAGAAAAGTAAAGCCTTTCTAGCTAGTATCTATAAGAGAGGTACTTCTATTAAGAAAGAGTCTAAGTAAGTAACTCTTTTCGAAGCTAATTCGAATTAGCTAATACTTCTATTTAAATAAATACGCTAACTAATTCGAATTAGGAGTAGCTCTCGCTAAGAGATAGGTAAAGGTAAGGGCTATAATAATACTATTCCTAGTAGTTAGGTACTTTATAGTAAGAGCTCTACTACTCCTATAATTATAGAGGATAATAATAATAATAATTTAGATCTACTCTAATTCGAATTATTACTTATTTTATTCGAATAACTATATAGTCTAATTCGAATAAGCTTATATAATCTTTAGATAGTTACTAGAACCTAGACTTCTTAGCTACTAGACCTATCTAGTAAGTATCTCTTCTTCTTTATACTAATCTTTAGGCCTCTAATAAACTAATACTATTAGTACTATTACTATTAGCTCTAACGATAGCGACGATAGCGATAATAGCGATAATAGCGATAATAATAACTATAATAATAGCGAAGAGTTTAAAGGCTTTTCTCTAGAAGTAAAGAGAGAGAAGAATATATCGAGGTATAATTCGAATTAGCTTAATTTCTTATTCGAATTAAGACTAATAAAGCTATAGCTCTCTATCTTTAGAATCGTCGGCTTTTAAGAAGGATACTATTAAGTATACTTCTTATTTTCTAACCTCTTATTATCTCTACTTATAGTTATAATAGTAATAATCCTATTCCGACTTCTTCTATCTTTATAGTAGTAAATATAATAAATATAAAGGAAAATCTATATATTATTCGAATTACTAGGTATTCCTATTCGAATTAGCTTTACTTACTTATTTTTAGTATATCTAAAGATCTAGCTAGATCGCCGTTATAAGTAACTATTACTTACTATTATAGAATAATTCTAATATAACTTATAGGCCTATTCTATCTAGCTCGCTAATAGGATAACCTCGACTATTTCCTATACTTCGAAATAAAAAGACTAATAAAGCTAACTTAGCGGCGATAATTAGTACGCTAAAGAAGTATCGTTATAAAGTACCTTATTTAGTATATTTAAAGAACGATAAAAAGTCGTATCTTTATATCGGTTATTATAATTTAGAGCTCTTTAAGGATTTAGAAAAAGAAGATCTAAGAGTAGTCTAATTCGAATAAGGCTTTAGGCTAATTCGAATTATTCGTCTATTCTAAGCTTACGCCGAAGCCTATAGTTCTCTAATTCTAGCCGATTATTTTCTAACTTCTTTATCTAAGTCGCTTCTCGTCTTTTATCTAGTTCGATAGCTAGTTCTTCTTTTAATTATTATACTTTCGTTCGCTTAGGTAAGGTAACTAATATCGAACTCGATAGCGATAATAGGGAAGCGATTGAACCTTCGATTAGATACTTAGAAGATAGTATAGCTCGATTCGAATTATCGCTCGGCTAATTCGAATAGGGGACTAGATCGATATCTAGCTCTCTTAGTTTCGAGGTTACTAGTTTCTTTAATAGCTATAACGGACTATCGTTAATCGGAATAGCTACTAAGACTAAGCTTCTAAGAGTAGATCCCTTACTATAGAAGATATTATAGGAACGTTTTAGAGTAGGGGCTTTATTCGAATTAGTTCTATTAGCGATTCGAATTAGAGATATAAAGACTTACTTCTTAATAGAGCGAATAAATAAGCTATCCGTTTATATCTATTATCGTTATACTAGCCTTATCGAATACCTATATCTTTTCGGATTTACTAGCTTAATACGAGTCGATTATTAATCTTTCTTACTCTATACGAGAGTTAGTATTATTCGAATTAGTATAGCTTCTTATTCGAATAGTAGAGAGGACGAGATTATTCGAGCTATCGATCTTTCTCGTTTAAATAGAACGCCTATTATTAATTCGACGATATAGTCGACGAGAAGCTTAATAATTAGGCTAATTATTAGCCTAATCGTCGAGCTTCTTATCGACTATATCGTCGAATTAACGATAGATATCTTCGAGAATATCCTAGATCTTATAGAGAATATCTATTCGAGTAGAGACGGTTACTAATTCGACTAGTACTTATTCGAATTATCTAATAATACTATTCGAATCGGAGCGAAGAGAGCCGTAATTATATTAGAAGAGCTTACGCTAATAGTATCGAGGTCGAGTACTTCTACTAATATCGGATATTTAAGTAATAATAGTCGCTAGCTCGAATAGTACTTATTCGAATCGTTAGACGGAATTATTCGAATTAGGCCGAGTTAGAAGAGCTTAAGCTAATAGTATCGAGGTCGAGTAGTTCTTCTAGATATTAGAAGAGCTTATACTAACGGTATCGAGATCGGGTACTTCCGCTAATATTAGGTATTCGAGTAATAATAGTCGCTAGCTCGAATAGTACTTATTTAAATCGTTAGGCGGGATTATTCGAATTAGGCCGAGTTAGAAGAGCTTAAGCTAACGGTATCGAGGTCGAGTACTTCTTTTAGAGATCTAAAGAGCTTATACTAACGATATCGAGATCGGGCGCTTCTACTAAAGTCGGATATTCGAGTAATAATAGTTACTAGCTCGAATAATCTCTATTCGAATTATCGGGAGATTTAATTCGAATTAACTTACTATTTAATTATAGAGAGTAGATCCTACTATATCTATATCTAATAGATCTATATATCTAAAGACTTAATAGTATTTATATACGATCGAATCCGGCGGAAGATAAACGCGTCTATTATAGACTAGTATATATTTATACTATACCGGATTATTAGTAATAGCTTATTAATCGCCTAATCTCGTACCTTCTTTAACGGATAAGCTAATTCGAATCGTTAGTATCTATTATTCGAATAATAACTATTCGAATAAAAATATTCGCTAACTCGAATAATACTAACCGATTAGTTCTCGAATTATATTAATATAGGCTTCTCGCGAGGGCTATAATAGAAGGCTCTCTATCTTCGAATAAGTATCTATCTAGCTCTTACTAGCTATACGCTTAATCGATCGTTTAAAGTAAATATTATAGTAGATAAGAGTTATAATTTAGTATTCTTAAATCGTAAAGCGTAGATATAGACTATAGAGGTATTAGCTAAGACCTACGTTATTCGAATTAGTACCGTTTATTATTCGAGCGAAGCTTATTCGAATAAAGATATTCTAGGATTCGAATTATACTAGCGGCTTATTTCGTACTTATATTAGCTACGACTCTAAAGATACCCTTACTACTATAGATATATAACTATTATAGTAGCGTTCTAGTAACCTTATCGATAAGGCGTAAAAGGCGATCGAAATATAGCTTATAGATCCGAGTTATTTCTCCTTTAATAAAGTATCTCGCAAGAACGATATCTAATTCGAGTTAGTCGGTATTACGATTCGAATCTCTCGTTAGCGTCGCTATTCGAACTAAGGAGATATCTAATTCGAATTACGTACTCTTATTCTAGCGCTTATCGAATTTTACGAAGATTATTTTATTTAAGTTCTTCTATCGTATCTACTAAAAGGATATATCGACTTTAAAGTAGTCGAGCTAGTAAAAGAGCTATACTAATACCTTATAAAAGTATATAACTATTATATTATTACTTAAATTCTATAGGCCTTAGATATATTACTATATTCGAATTAGTAGATCTTCTTAATTAAATAGTTATAATTCGAATTAATTAGTATACTTATTCGAGTTACTTATCGTCTCGGGATCTAATTTCTACTATTCGTATTTAAATAGGACGCCTATAAAGTAAGTACCCTTTAGATAATAAAGGAGCCTTTATCTTATAATCTCTACTAAGATCCTATCTTTAATTACTACGCCTTATATAAGCTTCTTAATCGTACTAATACTCTTATCCTTTAACTACTCCTTATATATCTCGGTTTATTTAAAGCTAGCTAATTCGAGTTAGTTTAAAGTCCTATTCGAGTAAGTATAATTCGAATAAGATAATATCGCGATTCGAATAGCGCTTACTAAAAGTAAGCTTATTACTTATATAGCGGACGATTAGGATTCGAATCTCCTTAAGAATCGATACTAGTAGCCTATTAGAAGATAGCGGAGGGTACGTATATATATCTTTTAATATCTATAGAACGTACGGATATTTAACGAGATCTTCTAGTATAAGCTTAAGAAAGGATACTAAGTAGCTATAGTATAGTATCTCTCTAGGATCTTATAGATATATAAACCTTAATTCGAATTAAAGTTAGTATCTATTCGAATAAATATAATTCGAATAAAGAGTATATCTTATTCGAATAATATTACTATAATATTTCTTCCGTTTATTACTTTACTTAATTTAGTAATAGTAAGTATATAGTATAGATCGCGATCTCGAGTAGAAGTTCTAGAGATAGTCCGTATCGATCTAATTAGTATATTAAATAGGCTTAAAGAAGTAATCGTCTCGATTCGTAGTAGTTACTTATCGATTCGAATAGCGGATATAGAATCTACGACTACTATCGTACTATTCGAATTAGATCGAGTACTTATTCGAATTATTATATTCGAAGTAAGATACTTATATTTAGAAGCCGGAATTATTCTATTATAGGACTATATAAGCTCTTCGAATCGCTATAGATAATAGATCGTTCGAATCGGTCTCGGATACTAAAGTATATACTAGAATATATTAGTAAAAGCGATCTAGTCGATCGAAGGGCTTATATCCTAAAAGAAGCTAGTCGCTAAATAAGCGATTATTCGAATTAAAGATATCGCTAATTCGAATAAAACCTATTCGAGTTAGTCTTATATCTAATTCGAATTAGTACTTACTTCGTAGCGTTTCTTTTTAATAGATCTAGCTTAATAGTATTAGGACCCTCGTATCGATAGATAGCTAGTTACTTAAAGAAGTCGTTCGGAAGACTTATATAGTCTATTAAATAAAGGGTATTATCGAGATATTAGTAGTAATATATACTACTATATTAATATACGTATTTATAATACTTTACGTCTTATCCGAGTCGATCGAGGAAGATATACTATATAATAGATATATCCTTTTAAGCGGTTCGCGAATATTAGATCTAATTCGAATAATTAGCTTCCTTTATTCGAATCCGACCTATTCGAATAAGAATATAGTCCTATTCGAATTACTTATATCGATATCCTTAATAACTCGCTTAACTAAACCGTTTACTATAGTCTCTTTAGTAATATTAATCTTAGTATAAAGATCGATAAGAAATATATAGCTATTATTATTAGTATCTAGATATAAAGGTAATATACTAATAAAGTCGATATATTTAACCGTTATTAGGTTTATCGGCCTACGTAATAGTACGATAGATTTATCTAGTTTAGTCTCGTTACTACTAAGATCTATTTTATTAATATAGATCCTTTCTTTAATAAAGAACTAGTCTTTATACTCTTTATAACCTTTTAAAAAGATATTTAAATCTTCTTTAGTAAATAGTAAGCCGATATCTAGAGAGAAAGATATAATTTAAATAAGACTAGGGTCCTATTCGAGTAATACTAATTCGAATAAACTAATATACTAATTCGAATAATTAGGCTTCGAATAATCTAATTAATAGAATTAAATAGCCTTTTATAGAAGGCTTAGATCGAAGTAGATAAAGGTAATATTAAAGAGCTTAATCGTTTAAATCTATCTAAATTATAATCTAAATAATATTATTTATTAGTAATTCGAATAGATATTAGTAGTAATTCGAATAGCTCGAGATATTATCGATATTAGTAGATTATATAAGGAAAGGACGATCCGTAAAAGCTAACCCTATAAAAGCCTACCTAACTATACGGCGGAAAGTCTGACCGAGCCGAGTCACGTGCTTAGTTACTCCCGCGTTTAGCGCGGTCGGGTTAACTGTCATTACTTCATCGGCACACCATCCGGTATAGGCTTTAGCAGCGCGGTATAGCGTGACGGCTATCTCGACGTCGTGCTTTAACATATAGGAAGGCAAGTACCTCTTCATCCTTTGAAATATTCACTCTCATGCCAAGATGCTTTCATTCGCTATCTTGACCGCCGTTCTAGCTTCTGCCAGTGCTGGACCGCCTTGGAGACATCATGGAGGAGATGGAGGATACTGGGGTCATGGCGGAGACCAATTGAAGGTCTCGACGAGTTCTGGACATGTCCAAGGCAAGATCGATGCTGAACTTCCGAATGTACGACAATTCTTGGGCATCCCGTTCGCGAAACCGCCGACTGGATCACTGCGTTGGAGTGCACCTGAACCGCTCTCACAGCCAGACGCATCCATTGAGGCCACAGAGCTGCCACCAAGCTGCAATCAATTCTTGTCGAGTACAGGTGATTCGTTGTACACCAGGGATGTGCTCGAGTTCAATCTACAAGGCTTGAACAAGACTGGAGCCACGTCCGAAGACTGTTTGACCGCTTCTGTCTGGACACCGACAATCCATGGTCACAAGAGCAATGGTAAATTACCTGTCCTGATTTACATTTATGGAGGCGGCTTCTCAACTGGTGGCCAGGACGTACCATACCAGATTCCGGCTCAATGGGTCAACAGAAGCCCGAATCACATTGTTGTATCGTTCAATTACAGACTCAACATTTTCGGCTTCCCAGGCGCACAAGGTCTCGAAGATCAAAACCTTGGCTTGCTTGATCAGCGAGCTGCTGTAGAATGGATCAAGGAGAACATTGCAGCTTTCGGAGGCGACCCAGAGCAGATGATCCTGTTTGGACAGTCAGCAGGAGCAGGTTCCGTGGATTACTACAATTATGCCTACCCCGAAGACCCCATTGTCAAAGGTTTGATAATGGAGTCCGGCACAGCATTGTTGCCGATTGGTGGTGACTCCACCGGTGTCAACTTCACCTTCGTAGCAACACAACTCGGATACACTGGCTCGAGCAACGACTCTGCCGCCGTACTCTCTTACATGCGAAGTCTAGACGCCAGCAAAATCGAGCTCTTCATCGCAAACTACTCCGACAGCGGATCATCACCTGGACTCTCCTTCTCACCAATCCCAGACGGAAAATCCGTTTTTGCCAACTACACTGCTCGCGCCCTTTCAGGTCAACAAGCAAAAATCCCAGCCATCATCGGCACAAATCTTCAAGACGGAGTCCCTTTCGCGCCTTACAATCCTAATGGACCCAACTTGACACTCGCAAACACAGCGTACCTTACAACATTCTTCTGTCCTGCAACTGAAACTATCCGTTTGCGTCAAGAAACAGGACGTCTCACATACTCATATCGATATTCTGGTAATTTTAGCAACATCTCACCAAGACCATGGATGGGCGCTTATCATTCTTCTGAATTACCATTGCTTTTCGGCACGCACCCTGATTTTCGTGGAGAAAGTACGGAGTTGGAGTATCAGACCAGTTATGCTATGCAGGATTCTTGGGTCGCATTTGCGAAAGATCCTGAGAATGGATTGAAGGGACAGGAATGGATGGCGTATGAGAAATTGGGGACGAAAGAGGTGAGGGAGTTTGGTGCTGGAGTTGCGGCGAAGGATATTAGTTTGGAGAGTGTTGAGGCTGAGTGTGATGGTGCTGTGCCTAGGACTGCTTGATTTGTGATGATTGTGTTCGCTGTAGAAGGGCTATGGACTTCCTCAAATGATCAAGCTTCGGAAATGATCTGATCGTGTTCCGATGATGGCTCTTCCCGTACCATAATGACGGAACTCTCATGTCGTTTCATGACTTGCACCTTTGCGCTGATGCTTTGCTTTTCGGGCGACCTCCTCAGATAGCGTCTGCCCTTGGAGCTTGAACCATGTTTCATTCTCCTGCTGCCTTGCCAATCTTGACATCCATTTGCATCTCATAGCGCAGTCGTGGAAGCCTCCTCCACTGGTGCCTTCCGATGAGGGTATTTGTCAGCCACCTCCCGCATCTCAGCCAATGTCAGAGGTTCTTTCTGCTTCCCGATAAAGGTATAATCCAGCATGTGGAAATTCCACTGGTGACCAGAGGGCTCGAAGAACGTAACTGCTTCGCCTCGATCGCAGAGTTTGTCCACTTCGTCGATGATGACATACGGATTTTCCCTTTGCCTCCCCTCTCCGAACAACCAGGTCTCATCATCGACTCCGCCGCTGGTTTGAATGGGTAGCATATCCTCGAAGCTACCGCGCTGAGTATGCTTGGGGTGCATTCCGACTATGTTGCATGGTCTCATAAAGCGAGGATCATATCGGTCAGCATTGGGTTCAGGCCCGAATCTGGCGTTGGTGCTATACATAATGTACAAGATACCGAGTCGCTTTCCGTGTTTGATAAAGAGTGGGTTGATGCGAGAAGCGTTTGGCTGACGCATCTCTGGCGGTGTGGGCTTGAACCATAGTGCGCGCTGCAGGTTGATCGAGGTATCGATGGCGGATCGGAATGTCTTGTTGACTCGTTGACTGTGAAGCAGGGTGGTCATGTCGAGTTCAAGTAGGATGGCCTCGAGGAGCTCTGCGGTGCCGAGCACTCTATCCTTTGCAGTGGCCATATTTGACGCTAAGTTGATTTTGCCACAGTAATGGAAATGCTGTCGGTACTGGGCTGTTATGACGAGGAGCAGAAGACTCGTGCGGGTGAATAGAGCAGGCTCGTGGCGTCAACTTGAATAATTTGTCGCGGTTAAGATTCATGAATAAGCAAAAGTGAGGTGCCTACAAAGCACGCACATGTCATGGTCCGAGCTTCATTTCCGGGCCGTTTCACATGCTTGAGCCATCTTAAGGCAAGTACGGCTGCGGAGACACGGGAGCTTGTCGTGATTGGCGGGTGAGACGTCCTGCCTCGAATTGGGTAGAAGGAAAGATAAGTATCACGAGATGGTTGTCTTCAACCACAATCTTCTGATATTCCCCAGCATTAGCATTATAAAAAATGGCCGTCACTTCATGTGCGTCAATCATCACAAAATCTGGCTTCTACACTCACATGAACATCCACGTCCCAATCAAGCACCTAGTGTATGCTGAAATAGCTTCGCGATCCTGTTATGCACAGTGGTAACGGGGTGATACGCATCCCAGAACAGATGCTTCTGAGGATCTGTACACAGAGTTCTGTTTTCGCCACCGCCATAAGTACCTTGCAGACACGGCGTCGGTGGGCGGAGATACTTCGCATCGATGCCATATGCCGAAGGATTGGACTCGATCTGCTGAAACAGCTTCTCTACGTTGACGAATCGGATGTCCATGTACGCACTCCATGGAGCTTGGATGTTGACAAGACCGGCATCCAAAGCAGCTGCATAAGGAGGACCAATGGCTTGATACACTGGCTGATTGTAAGCCGCTGGAAAGGCGCTGACGGGTGGGTAGTTCGCAATAAGAACATGCTTCGCACCCGAACGCCACAGAAGTTCAACGTCTCGGTTGATGAGGCTAACGATCTGCGAGCCATTGATTCCCGGATTGAATAGTGGATCGTTGGCACCAATCCAGTGTACGAAGAGATCATTGTCTTTCGGCTTATCGTTCGCGAGAAAGTTCTTCAGCTGATCGTATGCAGATGGCACAGGAATCTCACTGTTTGCGCCCGTGAAGCCTGGAACGAAGGAATTGTCTGCCGTTGCTCCGCCGGTTGCATAGTCAAGAAGCTGAGTACCGAGGGTGTTGGAGAGGGTGACAGCCCAAACTGGTCCATTCCTATCATAGTGTTAGCAACTATCGGGGACCGACATTGATCTATTTCTGCTTACGAGAAACTGTGATTGAAATATGCCGGATCAGCTGGCCAGGTGTGATTGCTCACAACCCATGCTCCAGAGCCATTGTCGCTGAAGCTGTCTCCAAAGACGATCAATCTGCCATATTTTCCAGCTTGCCTTCTTGCAGGGAACGCATCGACGCAGGTCAGTAGACTCAACACAACAGCTGGGTTGAGCAGCATTTTGTCGAGTCTCGCCCCGGCAGTATGTTTCGGGCAAAAGAGCAAAGTACTGCGTGTCGAAGTCGTGCCCTAATTATTAAATACTTAATGCTTTCCGGACACAGCAAGGAAGCACAACGCACTGATGATCAATGCTCGACCCTCGCGGGCGAGGTTGGGGCCTGCTCGTCTAATATGAACTCAGCTCGACTCTGACAGCGTTGCAAAATGCTTGTTCATCCTTCCCAGCCTTCCGGCGCTCAGCTAATGATGGCTTGGCAGGATTGAGGTGGCTTGACGAGTCAAAGGAACCGCAGAAGCCTCAGCATTTGCTTCTTCTTGCCACGTTTACGTTACCGAAAAGAGTCGTTGTTCATGTCTTGGGCCAACACGTGGGAGCCAGGATCGCAAATAAGGTTTCCTGGATCGAACTCAGTGTCTGACCTGATATGTCTGTGAACGGCATTCGGGCTCTGCAGACGGGCGCGGAGGCTTCAATGGCCGAATTAGCAGATCTGGATCGTACTCATCTGAGTTAGAGATGCTGCAGATAACGACAGCGGGATAATGTTGGTGCCATGCTCTCTGCAGCAAGACAACGCGATGCTAGGTGTCCACAGCCCACAAGTCGCACCAAGTCCATCGGATTGGCCGTATTGCTAGCTCTTGCGGTTCATATGCATTGAGAAGGAGTCTGGGGCTATCGACCACGACACAATTTGTACCAGCCGTCTATGCACAGGCATGTCGAGAATGAGACGATTCCCTGTCGCGAATCTCAGCCGCATTGCAGAAGGGCCGGATGGAAACAGCAACGCGCTAGTTCGAAAGACTCAGAGACACTGGGGATGATGTAATCGTCACTAACGAGTCAAGGTGTGTATGGAGAGAGTGGAATGTCTGTTCACGAGCAACGCGAGGTCTTGCAGAAAAAAAAAGCCAGCAACCGGAACAATGTTGCACCGATAGCCGAGCAGAAGGAGAAGCCAGCTCTCTCTTTCCTCCTCTCCATAAACCACCTTTTTCCGATGATGACAGCGCAGCTAGCCCGATGCTTCGCCCACACAGATCATGATTGTATTGGAGGACCTGCGATGACATTTTGGAGATGAGGACTCCATTGGTGTTCATCCAATACCTGAATTGCTGTGAGTTCTTGGTTCGACTGCATTTTCTTTTGCTATTCGCAAGCGCTTCTCATCCTAGCTGTCCCAATGATCATAGCAAAATATCGCTCGTAACATCTCAAACTCGACTCGCACATAGGACTACGCATGGAGTCAGGCCCTCCTACCCTGATCCCTCGATCCGTTGCAAGTCGCCAAAACCGTCTACTATTCAGTCATCCACCGTCTCCAGAGGCACCAACGAACTATCCTTCTCTGACCACATCGAAGAAAGTACCTCTCCAGCTTTCACCATCCCCTCTCTCACAACTCATTACAATTCCCTCCTTCTCCTCCCTTGCCTCCACAAGGCGCATAAGCGCTCCGTGAGCAACTGTCAAACGCAGCATAATAGTTGTCATCGATTGGACCGTCGATGTAAGGTGCCATACAATCATCAAAAGCATAGTCGCAGGAATTCGGAACGAAGTTGTTGTCGCAGCCAGGCTCACCGCACTCGCAGGGTTTATCATCGGCTGTGACCTTGAGGGTGAGGAAGGTTAGGAGGGTTGTGAGGAGGGAGAGGCTCTTCATTGTCGAACTTGTGTGTCTGGTGATGGACAATGGTGTTGGTCAGTGGGGTGGCTTAGGTGTACTAGGTTGATGCAGCTTGTGATGTTGCCAGAGGATTTGGTCTTTGTGTGAACATGGACGTTTTGTTATGTGTGAGGAAGGAGAAGTGCAGTGTACCTGCAACGCGGAGATTTCTTCTTTATAACACTCCGGCTGCAAAGAACGTCGAAACAGGGAATACGAGTACGCTCTAGACCAATCGTTGCTTCCGAGTACGACTGATCAGGTCCATATACTTTGAGCAGGCTTCATTAAACGAAAGTTACGAGGTCGATACCCTGCAGTAATGCAGATGTGATTTCCTGGAGACCCCATTTCGGACATATCCTGCGCGCGATCAGACTATTTAGGCCATGGTGTAGTCAATTGAGGCGACTGTGTACCTGACTGAACTCTTGGAAGGGATCGTGCTACTCCTTATGTGTAGGCACATCTTGAGTTTCGTGATTCCTGAATTCTATGGGTGATCTCAGCCAATTCGGAGAGGCGCCGGGTGGAACCAGCGACAATTTCATTTCAGAAACCGAGTGTCAGCGGTGATATGATCGTCGACCACAAGTCGAGATGTAGAGAGTGAAATGGTTATCGGTAAAGGCTCAAGGAAGGAAAGGAGGAAACTAACAGATGGAACAATGTTGGGCCGAAAGCCGAAAGCAGAAGGAGAAGCCTCCGCGACTCCGTCCACCTCTTCTCTTCTCCTTGCATACACCTCTTGACAATTCAACCGAATCGATGTGCATGCGCGACAGCCATGAGCGGGAATCTTGACAGATCATGTCATGGAGCCGCAGGCGACGCCTCGCACAATGCAGGCGTGCTAGACCATAGTGTATTGACAACACATGCAATGGCAGATTGAGAACAGCAAATTCGCGAAGGGACGTCGGGAAGCAAGGACATCAGATACTGTCGGAAAGCTGCTGAAAGGCCTCTCAGAGTGGACTCGATCTTTGATCACACATCAATGCGGACAAAATGTGGTCTCGTCGCGACAATTGCAGTCCTCGGTTGTGCCAGCAACTTGGACGATGCCACGTAATTTTCACTCTAGTGGCTACCCTTGAGATTTCACCCATCATTTGGACACGCCTTTGCCACGCCGAGCGTGTCTGCAATCACGACCCACTGCGCCACGACGAACAGCGGACGCATAGCTGAGCCATCGCTGTCGGGCGCAAAGGCATTCTTAAGCAGCTGATCCATCTTATCAACATCGACAAAACCAAGCCCCTCAACCTTCTTGCGCGTGAGGAGTCTTTGCATTAGCTTGTGGATTGGCCCGCCAGCAGGAAACTTGTAGGGTGCGAGATATGACTGCTTCTTCCTCTCGTACACTTCTTGTGTAACAAGGGCTTGACAGCCTCTCGCAGTATCCATTTCTCGGTAATTTTTCCAGAAGCCGGACCTATCTTGATCTTCAGCGAGGGCGGCAGATGGTTGGCGAACTGAGTGAGATCATGATCGAGGAATGGCGGTCGACACTCAACTGAGTGAGCCATCGCCATGTGGTCCTGGCTTTTCAGTATCATGGTGGCAAGTCCTCCGCGCTTCCAGAGTTGACTAGCCGTATGGAGCGGATGCCACCGCTTCTGAACATTCGATATCTGCTTTGCTCCCAAGGCAAAAGCTCGCGCCTGAGCAATGCTTTCCGTCTGGCCAAACCTGGTATCGGTCCATTCTGCGAATGGTGCCATCGTCAAAGCGAAGCGGCATGAAACCTCGCCGAGCAGTCGACGAGGCAAAGCGGTCGAGGCTATCGCGTAGTTCTCCGAGCCGCGAACACCAGGCGTAATTTTCTCCTCAAGCTTGCGAGCGCGTGCTGTGCTTTGGCCCGCCGATACAGGATCTTGCTTCACGCTTGTATCGGGCTCTCGCAGGACTTCGGACACAAGCCAAGGATATCCGCCATAATGCTCATCAGATCCTTCTCCAGTCAACACGACTTTGATCCCGTGTTCATGGACTCTCTTCGACAGCAGAAATTTGCCAATGTGGTTGAGATCTGGGCAATTATGCTCTCCCAGAGCATATGTGGCTTCGAAATGATCGGCAAAATCAGCTTCGCTTACTATCTTGATATGCAGCGGCAACCCAAGGAAGTCTGCTGTCCGTTGTGCAACAGCTAGCGGCTGTCAATGACAATTCATTGCTTGCGACAAGTCTTCGACTCACCGGACTCACCAAAATCGGTATTCGTGTCAAAGCCGACTGAGAAGCACATCAGTTCTCGCGCATCTTGCTCCGAATTTTCGCCAAGTGCTCGTGGGTTGGTCTTACTCATCCTCAGGATGTCGTTTGCAATGCCTGCTATTGCCGCCGAGTCTATGCCACCGCTCAAGTAGATGCCAACTGGAACATCACTTTGCAGCCTAGACTACACAGCGTCATACATCTGGTCCCGCAGTCCAGTGATCATCTGGTCTGGCGTTCGTGCTTCAACCTCATCCTATGGACTTTATATCAGCGAAGCTTTACAGCAAGTGCCCGGCAATTCACGTACCTTGTCTGGATATTCGTCCTCCCAGTAATTTTGAACTTTCATGTAGTCGAACGAGAGGCATGTTAGATACGAGCCGGGAAGAAGCTGGTACACAAAGGTAAGCCTGCGAAGGTGGAACTGATGCCGAGAGCAGAGTTACACCTTTCGAACACCCTGGAACATCGTTCGCTCGTCGTGGAGCACGCCTTCCTCACGAATACTACGCACATCCCATTTCGGCATCCACCCGAAAGGTAGGAAAGCTTTCATCTCGCTCGCGATAAGGAGTCTGCCGTCCACGGTCGTCCAATGGAGTGGCTTAACGCCATGTCGGTCGCGTGCGACAAGCAGGATTTGCTCACGACTATCGTAGAGGACAATGGCGAATTCACCTCTCAGATATGGGAAGAGCCTGATACCTTCGCGTTCGTACAATGCAAGCAGCAGCTCGGAATCACTGGTTCCTTTGAAGCTATACGAGGAAGACAAGTCTTGGCGCAAAGCTTCGTACCTGTAAAGCTCACCATTCACAACGACGTGAACAGTACCTGAAGCATTGCTCAGCGGCTGCTCTCCGGAAGGCGAAAGGTCTTTGGTTGCAAGACGAGCGTGTCCCAAAGCTGTTCAGTCGCACATTAGCATGATTGACAGGCTGTCACACTCAGGACGAGGGAGAAGTACCAACACGATTGTCTCGACTGACCCATATTCCTCTTGCATCTGGACCGCGATGATTGAGCTTTTCCAGACTGGCACTTAGCTCTGCAGAGACCTGCCGGTGGTATGCACAGCTCCGGACGACCGACGACGCTCGTGAGGAGAGCGCGACACAGGCTACTATACCGCACATCTTCGAAGATGCGATCGAGAAGTTGAAAGGCAGCACATCAACGACTTGTAGAGTATCTCATCGGAATTCAGGTGTCACGGCATTAGGGCTCGAGCGTGGTCGTGATTCTCGTAAGGCGCTCCCTCATGCATTTTGGCGTTCGTTAGACGCACATTTGGACAAAGCTGGACGAGACCTGCCTTCACCATTACCTGCACTGGAAGAAAAGTGTGCAGCATCCAGGACCGTGTATCAGACGAAGACATATTAAAGCAGGAGACTCTATCGATCGATCGGGTCAAAAGGGTGTGGTCACATATGAAATGTCGTTCTCGGTCGGACTTTCGCCATCAGACCACTTCTCTGGTATTACTTAAGGCACCTTTGCTCGTCAAAATCACAGTCGAAACTGCTCTGGAAATGATTTTGCGAAACACATGACCGACCGACTTCGGTGAATGCCCAGCAGGAACCCGATTCCGATAGGGTCGCGCTCTCTCCACAGCAATTTACGTAAACATGAAAATCGTTCCACGCCTTGCTCGCAGGATGCATGGCATTACTTGGCCCGCGATCTCGGGTGGGCATCTGGGCATCTCTCTTATCAGATCATCAGATTTCTCTCATCCACCATTCACCACAGCCAGATCGTTCACGATGGGCGCCCAGAAAGATCAGACACCAATCAGAATCCTGGTAGCTGGAGGTGCTTATGCTGGTATCTCTTTCATAACGAACTTCCTCGACCTATGTTCTGGACGGCCGCCGCGAAGCAGCCCTGAGAAGAAACCGCCATGTCCAGAGGCATTGAAAGGAGTCAATGTGGACATTCATCTTGTTGACGAACGAGATGGATACTGTGAGTGCAACTAATACGTGACCGAGGTCAGTCTTTGCTGATAGCATGCTAGACATTTGATTGGAAGTCCTCTTGCATTCGCATCACCCGAATATGCAGAGAAGATATGGCAAAGATTTGTAGAGATTCCCGCTCTACAGCACCCAGCAGTGCGAATCAGTCAAGCAAGTCTGGAGCATATTGACACGAATCAGCGAGTGGCGCGAATTAAGGACAAGAATACTGATGCGATCTCTGAACATGAATACGATTATTTCGTTGCGGCCACTGGTGTCCGACGAGTGTGGCCAGTTGTGCCTCAAGAATTGACTCGAGAGCGATATCTCAAAGAGACGGCAGATCATGCCCAGTCAGTCAGAAACGCCACACAAGGTGTCGTTGTGATTGGAGGTGGAGCTGTAGGCGTTGAGATGGCAGCCAAGATGAAAGTGGTCGAGCCCTCGATCAATGTCACTCTGGTACATTCGCGGAATCAATTACTTTCCGCTGAACCACTTCCGGATGAGATCAAGCAAATGTCTCTGGACTGTCTGAGGAAAGGAGGAGTAGAAGTGATCCTTGGCAAAGGCCGGATAACCTCGATATCCACCACTGAAGGCGACGATGGAAAGCCAGTGCAGAAACTCACACTCGGCGATGGAAGCCAACTCACAGCGTCACATGTCATCAGCGCCATCTCGCAGCAAGTTCCATCGACGACATATCTGCCAAAGTCTTGTCTCGATGAAGATGGACTTGTCAAGATTGACAACAAGTTACAATTCTTGCCTGATCAGCCAAACAACGAACACCATTATGCAACCGGAGATATCTGCAAATGGTCCGGCATCAAGCGTTGCGGAGCTGCAATGGCTATGGGCGTTCGAGCGGCCGACAACATCCACCAGCACATATTGAACCAACGAGCGAGCACAGAAATCAACTTGACTCCTTGGCCTGAAGTACCTCCCATGATTGCATTAGCATGTGGCAAGAGTGCAGTGATCTATGATCCAGTCGGAGGTGCTAGATGTGGTGAAGAGGAAATGAAGATCTATTTCAGAGACGATCTCTGCTTCAAAGGTTAGCTGTCTTCAAATATGTTGTGACCTCTGCTAATGGCAATTAGGCTGTTGGGATCATGCAGGCCTCTCGGAGCCCTGGAGAATCGACTCTCCCCATGCGGAAGGACATGCTATTCCTCAAGTGAAAGGATACTAGAGCTGGAGAAGCGAAAGGATGAAGGTATGCATGGAATGACTGACTGCGCACAATGAAGATGAGACAATCGTCATAGATGATACCTAGATCAACGCTGCAAAGCATCATTCGGATGTCTCCTTCAAGGAAAACCATCTCGACTTTCTCGTCCTCTGTTCGCCCAGAAGTTCCGCTTACAGATCAATAGAAGTCGCTGGACGATCGATATCGGCACGCCAATGGTGCCTGTTGACTGGATCCTTCTGGTAGACGTTGACCTCGAAGAACTTGTTATGCATGTTGCACTTAAAATTCTTGAACCTGCTTACAATCAGCAGGTGCCGCGGAGAATGCTTCTTCGACGTACGTATTCAGCTTCTTGAAGTTGGCACGAATCAAATGCCCTTCATCGATCTCGTTGAAAAAGTCACCGCCGCGGCTTGGAACGAAGTAACGCTTGCTTTCGACAGGTCCATAATTGACCTGTCGAACAAATTGAATGGCATATGGCGCATCGATGTCGCTGGAGTCGAGAGTTGTCACGGTCCCCACAATCTTTGCCCAAGACATGAAAGAGTCAAACTTGGACTCATGGTCAAGTCGGCGATTCTTGTATGGAGCTACAGACGTGCAGCAGAAGATGGAAGACATGATTCCTGGAGAATGAGTTTTGATGAGCTTTCGAGGAGAAGTGGTAAACACTGCCTCCTCAGTTGCAAAGGCAGATATATCTGACGCTCGCAGTTCTACAGCCTTGCCATCAGTAGCTTTGAGGCCTATCAAGACAGAGTTTCAACGAAGACAGGGTGTTCCATGTCTCAGGTGAAGGGCAGGTACTTCACATCCCGATCTGGCTAGAGCTCAAGATCGAACAGCTTAGTCCCTGGCCTGCATAAGAGCTGGCTCACCTGCTCGAGTGAGCAGATCTTGCTTCCTCACGGTTGGGACCCAGGCGGTGCCGCCGCTTCATCCATTCTTTAGGGCCTTACTGTTTGCTTTCAACTTTCGCTCACAGGTCATTCGCCCATCTTCTACTCCGTTGTTCCAGGGCCGACGGGCAAAGGGAGGCACATAAACCCTTCTGAGGGTCTCTTATCTCAAGCAGCGACCCACTTAGATCTTCTGAACATCGACAAGAACATCACGATCAACGTCCTTTCGAGTTTGTTGATCCAAGTTGGACACTTCTTGGAAATGCAGGCCCTCTCAATCAACCTGCTGGCCAGGACGACGGAGCCGAAGAGAATGATCAGCGGGTGAGCAATTTGTCTGATGAGCGCTTCGATGCGTTCAACCGATCTTTTCAACCACGAACACAAACACAAAACCAAAATTACGGATCCGATGTGCTTGGGACGGTCAACGAAAGAACTACGAGCGGGACACATCGCTTCAAGTGCATGCATTGCGCACAATTCTTTGCAGAAAGGCAGCAGCGAGAGTGCGTGATCTACTATTAGTATAGTTTCAAGGTCCGACTGACATCACACAGTCGGCATGTCCGAACTCAGCATACAAGACGACATGCATGCGACTACGCTGGCTGTGAACAAGTCTTTGGGTATCGTAAAGACCTTTTGCGGCATCAAGGCACAGTACATCATAATGTCTCACATTTCTGTCCAATCGACTATTGCAAACGGTCAGTAGCCAAGGGCAAAGGCTTCTCCAGAGAAGACAATTTGAAGCGGCATCTCCAGACGCAGCATGGACGAGATGGTGCTGCTTAGCGCTCCAGATGTCGATCAATACAAGTAGCTCGTAAACAAGCATATCGCGTCCGCAATACTCGCACTTCATTCCAACAGTAGTCTTCTGACTAGGAAACCCCCTACCCACTTGAGTATTCATCATGCTGCCATTGCTGCTCTTCTTCTTCTTAGCATCGACATGCTCGGCCGTACCCACTCAGCAGTTTCCCAGATCATCAGAGCCTCTGACTGACACTGTACGGCGCTCTACTGCCCTTTGAACGGCTCAAGCTGATTCTGCAAAAGTTCGATGGCGTCGACGCAAGCATCCTCCCATTACTCTCCCAGCCGATCGGAGAGCAGAATGGTCTCCTGTATAGTCGCTGGAAATACGGCGTGAGTAGCCATGTACGATCCACCACGCATCGACAATGCTGACCTTCCAGACCAACGCTGCCCTATCCGGAGTCATAGCAAAATCGCCACCAAACGTAGCAAGTATAGGCATTCTCAGCCACCTCACCTCAGGCCCTGACAGCCTGAACATCCATGCCAATATTACTATCACTGGCAAGACCAAGTACTTCGACCTTTTGGACCTCTACTACGGATGCAGACTGTACACCGCGACTCCCGTCATTGGAACTTCTCAGACTTGTGTTTTCAGCGCGACTGGTGTCGATTGGCAGGGCAATGCTGTTTCCGAAGAGACGTTCACTTTTGTTCCTGTTGGTACGGGACTTCTGAACTCGTTGTTGAGTGCTCCGATGAATTACAAGGCCTTTCCCAAGTTTCGGAAGATGGTGAGTGTGGATATCAGGCTTGCTGAGTCGTCTTCTTCGCTAGCTTCAGTAATGTTGATTGATATTGTGAGGCATGTGAATTATGAATAGGTGGCGTATGCTCTTGGTACTGAGCAAATATGATAAATATAGGTGTCGAGACGCGGCTTCCTGCATATACGTATACAGCATCATCAGTGAGCAAATCTGAAATCCTTCCTCTGGCTGCCTGTGTCCTTCGTGGTCTCGAGGTATCGGACCTTATCTTCCTGCGTCATGGCGTCCCACTTTTTACTCCTGACTCGATTTCTCCAAACATAGTATGCCTTGGTCAAACCATAGATTACGATATTCGTGACACAAAACGCAATGAGCTGACGATTGCCTCTTCTATACAATGGGCGATCGTCTTCGCGGTAGATGTTCGAAATGATGATCCCGCCGACTTGTACGAACATATTGTATAGAGCTGTGGAGACAGTCCGCGTGCGAACGGCATTGGAGTTGCGACTGCACCACGCGACTTGTATGGCGTGGGTACTGGGGTACGACAGCAAGGTCGTGACAAGAGCGTAGCGAGCCCAAGGCGATGTCGTAGCTGGGAGGACGGCAAGAGCTATTACGTTCGGTAAGACCCAGACTTGACCGATAGCGCCAATGCCGGCTCGTTCGTTCCAGATTTCAGAAAGGTAAGTGAATATGAGCATCTGCACAATAATCAGTAGTGACACATACAATTTTCCAGCGACATTTACACTTACAGTCACAGCTCCCGCAGCCTGACTAGGAATAGTCAGAAGATTCGAAGTAAAAGTCCCAAACCCCAAATTCCTTAACGTCAAAGTCAAATACTGATCAGGAGGTCCAGCCGGAAGCTGAAACATAAGACCAATAATGTAAATCGGCCAAATATTATAATCTTTCACGGCTTCCCAAAGTCCTTTTAAATCAACAGCTTGACGGTTATGCATGTCGCCTTTTGAAGGATCGTCGCGCAAGATACGGTTCGTCATGATGACTTCTTCACGTTCTGTGAACCAGCCTTTTGGTCGATACCATGCTTTTGTTTTGGTTGGTGAAGGGGCCATTGCGAACCATGACCATATGCCGATTCCCAAGGTTAGACAGCCTTCGAGCAAGAATAGCCATCTCCAGCCTTCGGCACCGTGGAGTCCGCGCATGCGTAGGATGCCGAATGCGAGGATTGGGGCGATAACGTCGACGACTCGTAGGGTGGTCCAGAATAATGCGAGGCGGAAGGGTAGTTCTGTACCTTTGAAGAAGTACGACTTGTGGAAGTCAGTCAGTCGATTGCCATTTCAGAATACTTGATCAACTTACCAGGTAGAGAATGATATCAGGTATAAAACCACCTTGTAGTGCTCCTAGCAAAGCTCGACACACCAGAAAGCTCGCTCTTCCACTGAGCCAGAATTGCGAACCAGCTACAAAAGCCCACAGGCACATGATAGTGGGGATCCTATACGCACATAAGTCAACATATGCCATGCAGGTTGAGTATAGGCATCGCACACCATCGATCGGGTCCAAGCTTCTTACTAACCAACTGTGATGGCAGCTCAGCGCACAAGAACGCAAGTCGAAACACAGTATTTCCCAAATTGAAATCATTGGTATCTAAGCCGAGATCATCCAGGAAGTTGTCGGTATTTGCTTGACTGAGATTGCCACGATTTAGGTCCAAAGCGAAGAAAGCGACGCATGCCCAGAGTGTGACACGCCAATCGATCTTGTTGATAATGGCCTTGATCCTGTCAGCGATCATCTGCAAAGAGAAAAGTCACAAGGCCACGAACCAATTCCTCAGCCCAAGTCCATCGAGCAGAGGGATCGAATCGATGCAAGTTCTCATAGCTGTCAATGGGCTGGAAGTACTTCGCGAGAGAAGGATCGTCGTAGACTGAAGGCTGCGTCGCGATTTGGTTCAACGCTTCTTGGTCCTTCTGCTTGCGTCGGAACAAGGTCATTATCGGAAGAGTTGGAGCTTCGGTTTTCTGGAGCTCTTGCTCCTGCAGAATTCGGTTTCGGAGTGCTGCAACATCTTCCTTGGAGTCATGGTCTGAGCTGTCGTGATCGTCGACTTTGGCGATGCTGATGTGAGCATCAATCGTCTTTGATGCCATTGCTCAGGCTTTGGCTTCAAAGTATTGCTACCATCTAGTACGATTTATAGAGGCTGTTGGCAGCAACCCCATCACTCCACTGACCTGGTCACGCCATATTGTTGAGCTTCTTGTCCTTGCAACGCATCACTTGGCATGCTACGGTACTGCGTGCGGGCACAAGGCCTCATCGAAAACATCGACTTTGCGTGGAGAATGCGCGTGGAGTTGCGCTGCTTTGCGGCTGTTAGAGGCCGAAGCCAAGGAATGCCAGGGCAAAGCTCATCGCGCAATAACAGCCCTTTCTTTTGTCATACTCTCGCGGCCGATGCGGGCGAACATCGATCAAGAGCACGTATTCGCGAACGAGTCATCCGAGGTTGCATCGCTCGCCTGTCCAAAGTTTTTGATATCATTCCAGGGCGCCATGTGGCTGCCATGCACTGCAAACACTGGCAAGCGAGTCCAGCAGCCCGTGTAAAGTTCTTCGTCATTTGTAATGTTATCCAAGGGGTATACTGCTCTTGCGTCGCATATGTACAATTAGCTTGCGTGACGCTGCCCAGGTCGTCATTTCACTTCATTCATCCCAGTCGTATCATCTATGCACAATTCGTGTGTTAGCTTTTGCTTACAATGCAAGACCAGTGCCATCTCCGGTCCATCTGTACAAGGCTAAGACCTCTCTCCTACGAAGCTGCTGCTCGCCAAAATCTTCGACAGCGCGACCTCGGACCTGCATGAGTGCAGACCTCATGACCTTTCGGAAGTTTCTCTGGAGTCAAAGTCAGCATGAATGTTTCAGAGCAGATTGGGTCACTTACCTGGTACTCTGTGTTCAGAGTCACCACACATGCTTCATGAGCTCTCACAATGCTTTCGCATGCCTTCACAACACTGGGGCTGGCTTCTGCTCCCAGCTTGTCGGCAATAAGCAAGAGCAGGAAACTCCCTTGAAGCAAATAAATTCCAAAGTAGAACGGCATGAAAGATATGTCTGGATCGTAATCGAGAATGTCATTGATGGCCTCGGCTGCGGAAACAGCATGGCCGGTCGCGGAAATGAATGATTGTGACGAGATCCATAGGTCGTTGTCATCCAGCAGTGATATCGGATCCCACTTGCCATTCAGGAGAATGTGCAGCGTGTGCATGAGATGCGTGCCATAGGCGACGACAATCCTTGTCTGCAGAACTGTCTCGGTGATGCGTTGCTGTCCCGAATTCGTTGTGCCAACCGAGTGCGGACTGGTGCCATCCAGTCCTGTTCCTTCTCCACTGCCAGTGTTATCGGTTCCTTGCTTCGGATCTGGCTTCTGTAGATTGCGGGTCTCGAATTCTTTCAGGCTTCGACCATATGCTTCAAGCTGTTTGGAGATCTCCGCGGCTTGGTCGTCCCAATCGGAGCTACTCTTGAACCGCAAGCCAAATCTGGGATGATTTCTCGCTTGATTGAGGTCTACGATTTCACCGAGCATCGTCATGAGTGGTAGGAAGTAGCCAAACAAGCTGTGTCCGGTGCATTCGAAGCCAGGTCCTCGCCGCCTGAAGAATGTCGATTCTGCGTGGTTCTCGCCCGGATAGTATTCGCCAGCCTGCCATACAGCTTCATTCTCTGGCTGTAGCAGGGCTTCGCATTCAGCATCCAAAAGAAACAATGGACGATTATAGCACAGAGCCAGATGCCTGTCCACGATGTACAGCAACCACCAGATACGTCTTCGCTCCTCGCGCTCTTCCTCTGAAATCAGTCCAGCTTGCGAGCCGTGGCCGATTCCGTTCGTGTGGTTGCCGTTTGCTTCACCTGTCGCCTCTGCTTCGGCTTCTGGGCCATCAGGCGCAGAATGCTCCGGATTGGGTGGAAGTTCTCTCCCGAGCTTCAGCTCTCTTGCCAAAGACCAAGCTGCGTTCCACCATCTCAAACTCGCTGCTTTATACTCGCTCGCCGATACCACAATGGCCAAGTGAATATATGTTGCAACGTCGTCGAGTGCACCGCTCGCACCTGGGTTGCCGCTTTCCATGTCATGGGCGTGCATTGCCACACCGAATCCTCCCAGCGCAACGCCATTAATGACCGTGCTCCCACCGTATAGCTGTTGTCCATCGAGTGGGTTATGTATGAGTGGCTTAAGCAGGCCCACAGTAAGTTCTAGTAGCTTTTGACATATCTTGCCTCGTGCTGGTGGTGCAGAAGTCAAGAATGCTGACTCACTCGTCTGTGCTGCGATCCAAAGCATGCTTGCGAGTAGAGCGGGACTGCATGTGCGTGGATTGCTCTGGCGCAAGAACGATCTCTTGCGGAAGATGTATCCGAGTACGTAAGGCGACTGTGGCTGCATGAAAGCCTGTGAGGTGCTGCTGAAGTAGAGCTCAAGCAGATCGCAAGCCAACCCAATGGGAATGATAGCAGATATGTGTGGTAGTAGAGGTCGCAAGACGGGATACCGCAGAGTCTGGTTCGAAGGCGCATTTTGCAGGTGCGGATACAATGCTGCCGATGGTGACGGCAATGATAGCCAGCCTGGAGACCCAGCAACTGGCGACTGGCGGAAGAAGCTTGCAGATAATGGCGACCCATTCATGCCAGGATATCCGTGAGCGCCAAGACCATTCTGACTGTTGGGTGAAGGCACACCATATGGACTGTCGCCGTATCCGGTGATGGTCCCTCCCTGTATCATGGATTGTGGCATTGGCGTAGGTCCTGAATGCAGTATATTGTGGCCTGTGACCGAGGCGCCCGCCCCAGGATGCAGCACACTGCGATGGTAGTCGTCGATGCTGCCATAGTCGCCCATACCAACAGACATGCTCCGTGCGTGCATAGGCGCCACAGGTGCACCGGGTGCAGGAAGACTTGGACCTGGAGTGTGTTGATCTAAAGACATTGGTCGCTGCTGAATCCTGTCCATATTATGCGAGTCGTGCAAACCGTTCCCTGTCACGCTGCCACCTGTTGGCTCCAGAATCGGCCGATTCATGGCAAGATGTCCATTTGCATGCTGACTCGTCATGCTATTTGTTCGCGGGGGCGGCAGTGAAGGTGCTTGAAACTCTGCGCTGGATCTCTTGCGCTTCAAGCTCTTCTCCTCCATCTTCGGCTCGACCGCCCCAGCATCTGTAGAATCTCCATTGCCGGAGTTCGGGCTATGATCTTTGGCCTCAGCTTGTGCAGCTGCAGCTGCTTGTGCTGCGGCAATATCTTTCCGTGAAGCTTTGCCTCTCTTCTTGCGTTCGCGAGCATACTCGCAGGACAGGCCAAATTCCACACAGTGCGCACATGGATGTTGTCCATCGCATTTTGTACGCAATTGATTGCACTGGTCGCAAGCTCTGCTAATCCTGCGCCTGACTGGTTGCCCGTTCGTCGTTTTACCGCCTTTCCCAGAGCCATTCGCTCCATTTTGATCATCTTCAGCCTCCTCCGGTCCCTCTATGCTCCCATTGCTGTAGCTGTGTCTGTGTTTCTGTCCAGGTTTTGTGCCGTTTGATTGCTGTCGTTGCATCTGCTGCATCGCGTACTGAGAGCTCTCAGCCAGCGTATCGAGCCCGCTGTGTGACATTTGATTCTGCGTCACCAAGTTCCCATTTCCAAAGTCGGCCGAGTAATGCTGCTGCAGACTCGCAGACATCATTTTCGCGCGTTCGGCAATTGGATTCGGCGCGTTGTCGATCAAAGTCACTGTGTCATCGTCTTCGTGGTGGTCACCGGTTTCGCTCGCGATGATCGCTCAGGCTGTGGTACGGAGAAACATAAATAGACCATATCAAATCCAGATACTCATAGGGCATCGTCGTCGCATAGTGAGCCAGGAGTGACGGCGAGAATCAGACCTGCGAAAACTACGAAAGACCTTGCCAGAGTACGAGACTACTTCGCAGGTACCTTTGCTCACCACCCTGCATCGAAGCTCCTCTCCGCTCTTAGCCCCGCGAATAGAAAGAATATGGAGTCGACCATACCGCATAAGGATGGTCGATATAGTATCCACTAGGGTGGCACGGTGTTTTCCTGGTGGCCATGTGAGCGGCATCTGCAGAAGTTGTGTTGGAATCTGACTCCCTCCACCATTTGCCATGCGACGGACATGCATCAGCCTGCTTCAGCCCTGCTACGTTGGTTGTGCAGATGCAACCTCGCATGCTGTATTCTTCTGCTTCTCGCACTGCCGAACACACCGATTCGTGCAATTTCTTCCCGCGCTGGACTCGTCCTTCGGGAGGCTGGGCTCGGAGGACCGCATCTGGACGATTCCTACTTCGGCAACCTCTCCGGCCTCAGTTCCTGTTTTCCGGCGGAAGGGAGTAGAGTTTGCGATCTGGTAGAAGATGCAGGGTCGAGATCCCATGCGTAACCGAAGACGGTCACGAGCGCCTCGGCGCCTGTAGAAGAACCTTAAACACACGACCTCATGCTGGCCAGCGTAGACTTTCAAGCGTCCAAGAAGATGTTGTTATCGTTTTGAGATGTTTGTCAGAAGGAAGGCGTGGTTGCCAATTGCTGTTGGGGTGCTCAAATGAGTAAGTTCCAAAGGGCGTGTAGGATGAGAGGGCTCGAAGAACCGGCTGTTTGGAGGTAGACGTGAACGACATTGCTGCTTGCCGCGTCCTCCATGCTACCCTACCGATTTGTACCTATGTACGGAATTGGTATGTGGCTGGATTTGATTCTTCACCATGTCAGCAAGAGCGAAAAATAACTGCGCCAGGTTAAAGCGTCTCTATGCAGACCATCCTGGGAGGCTTGAAAGTTGGTTTGCCAGCTGCCTTCGCAATTACTTACGCAGGACAGGAAGGCACCTAAGGGGCAGCTTCAAGGAGACTGGGGACTGCAAGGCATATTCTCCGTCTTGTGGGCTGGCTCACCATGGGCATGACTCCTTAGACCAACTATTCCCGCTGGGGTATTCATCAGCTCAACATGGAGGTTCTCCACCCTCAAGGTCCTTGAGGCTGGCAAAGACAGCATTTTGACGCTTACCACTTCATGCTATATGCGATCAAGCGTGGTTAAGCTGGATCGCAGAGACTTGTATGCAGCCTAGGGTCACGATCAGCGCAGTCGCACAAGCCTCAGGCGCATGTGAAAGTGCAGCACAGATCACGGCGGACCGAAGCCGTCATGGCGCCTCGACTTGGATACCTAAAGCCACACTCAAATTTGCACCTTAAACGCAACATTTCAGGGCTGACATGGATATCACCGCTCCCATGGCTGACACGGCTGTTGAGCTTCAGACTCACATCCAAGGGCTTGCGCAAGAGCTTCGAGATATGATATTCGAGTTTTTCATATTGGATGACTCGCCAGAAGACATCAAAATCACGAAAGACTACCGACCACCAGTGCAAATGCAGCTGAACAAAGCGACTCGAGACGCCTTCGCCAAGGAGTATTACTCTTCGCACACCTTCATCATTACGTGGACATCGGACGAGTCCTTCAACTTGAGCGAGAGCTTCTACATTCGATGGTTGAAATCCCTCACTGTCGCCCATGGCTGCCTCATCAAAGAGCTCCTCGTTGTCATGCACAACTTGATGCTCAGCACAGAAATGCAAGCCACGCTACGAGATAGAGGCGAGAGCATGGAAGAGGCGATCGCTCTGAGGCAATTTCGTTTCCCGCTTGAGCGTGATATGCGCCACGGATTACTGCCTCAACCAAAGAGCTTTGAAGTAGAATGGGCGCATTACATCTGACTCTTGGAAGCAGCTGTCGGAAGCAACAGCAGACAACTGCTATTGAAGGATGCGGTGCAAGGACTTACAACTCGTGGGCTAGGTTGAGTTGACAGTGGGATGGGTTTCGCGACGGCGGCGTGATAAGGACACACGGTGTCACGGGGACATGAGGAATTGGGACATCACAACTTGCAATATGGACGGGCGGAAGACAGGAAGCTTACATTCACAAGCGTTGAAACTCGATGAATTCTCATGTGATGGTCAGGTGATCCAATGCAAATCCCTGTCAGCTGCAAGTGGAGTTTTTTTTTTTGGTGTAACAGCATAAGCATATGACACGTCAACGTGACGGCAAGGGCATGCATACCTCTTGCTTTACTAACCTCAAGTCGCAACACTAACAACTAACCACAAAGAACGACATTCCAACATGAGTTCCAATACCACAAAGCAGAAGCGCATCTTCGTCTTCGACTCACCGAGGACCTGCTCACTTCTCTTTGCCAAGCTTTTTAAGCCCATCCTCAATTGAAACAGATATGGTTTCCATATGCGGCAGCTTTCGCCTTTGGTCCAGATCGAGTGGATACTCAACTTCAGAAGAATGACAAGGCTGAAGAGGCGCTGGCTAGTTTTGTGAACAAGACTGACAGTGGCGGGGAGAGTTTTGAGAGAGCGTGGGATCGACTGAAAGAGGCGGTGCAACGCGCTGAACAAAATGTAAGGATGTATCCTCTGACTATTGTTTTGAGGCCGTGCTGATGATTCGGTGCTAAAGGGCAGAATACCGTGGATCAAAGAACATACCATGTTCTCGCTCAAACCGGAGATCCTTTTCAATTCAATCCGCGATGGCGCAGTGGACCGCACAAGCAACCCTACTCGATACCCAGACGACTTCTTCAGGTCCCTGACCCCAATATTCTTGATCCGACATCCAGCTCTGGTGATCCCATCATACTACAAGCAGCAAAGAGACACTCTCCATCTTGAGGCAAGCGACGAGTGTTTGACCGCATTTACGACACAGAGATTCACAAGATTAGTCTTCGATGTATTCAGAGCAAAGGCCGGCAGTGACGAGCCGCCGTTGGTAATCGATGCTAAAGACTTGGTGCATGAGACCATGTTGACCATGGAGAAACTATGTGAAAGACTAGGTTTGGATCCGAATGGGTAAGATTCAACCAAATTCGACTTCAAGAATGGTCGATTATAAGCTGACTGGGAGCAGCGTTCAATACAACTGGTCACCAGTACCACCAGATCAGTGGCCAAACATGCCGATGTCTGAACTCGGTATGCTATTCTTTACAGACCTTTGGGGATCTGGGCGAGTCTATGGGTCTGGAGAGAAGGTATCTTGTTGAGTCTTGTTAATTGTGACTGAGACTGACGTTCCACTAGGCAATGGAAGACACTTTGGACTTGGACCACGAGACCAAGAAGTGGAGTGACGAGTTCGGTGAAGACACTGCAAAGCACTTGCGAAGACTTGTCGATGAAGACATGCCTCATTACGAGTATATGAAGCAATTCAAGATCACTGCATTCTGATCACAGGAGACCTCTGGAGGAAGTCCGAGTGTTATCTGGGAATAATTCTCGAAGACTGAAAGATGCTCTGCGACTGCTTATCAGAATCGAATGCGGGAAGCCGCGAATTAATACAGAACTGGGACTACTGGATCTTCATTCCGTGCGCTTAGCGGCGGGCGAGGGAGTCTTCACATGATCAAAGAAGCGGCGAAAGATATGGGAGGTGTATTCTAATGTGATGAATTTTCTGTGGAATAGCCACCCGCGACCTAGTCTTCTACCCAGTCCGAAAGACGCTCATGACCTCGATTCCGTGGCGATCTCAGAAGACGCGCGCTACCCGGTATAGACAATGCATCTGTTGAGCCAGGAGAAAGCTCCGGTTCCGGCTCTGAATGCACGCTGCGCACTGGTGACAGTTTCTCAGACTGCTGCTTCGGCCGAATCCTGATATTCTCATAGAAAGCCAACCTATTCTTCTTCTCCGTAAGACCTTTATCTCCTTCCCTTTCCGGCAACACCCTTCCATAAGTCACAGCCCATGCCGCACGCTTCACCTTCTGGTATTGCTCCTCGTGCGCTGCCTCGGCCAGACGTCTTTGTCGAAGAGCTTCGCGCTGCGCTTTCCATGCGGACGAGTCTCTCCATTTATGCACACGATCTTGCCAAGGTTGAGGGTCAGAAGGCGCGATGGGCAGAGGTGACAGGGGAGACCTAGGACCCTTTGGTTCAGGAACGCCTGGGAGGGGTGCTGCGGGTAATGGCTGGGGTTTGGCGTTGTAATACTCGTTGGCCAACACTGCATCGATAGACCTTGGCTGAGCCTTGACCAATGGCGCCCTATCCGGCACGGGCTCGACAGCGATGGCAGGAACATCATTCTCGGATACAGCGCGTTCATTCGCGGTAGTGAGCTGGAGCTTGAGCGTTTCGATCTCGCTATCCTTCTCTTGCAGTGTCTTCTTGTACTCTGAAACATGCTGCTCCATCCAGGTTTCAACCTCTGACTGGCTTCGCGCGAACTCATCTCGTTGCTCCTGGATCTCGATCTGGTGCTGCCTCTCTTGCTTTCTCAGATCTGCAGAGACTGTTTGAAGCTCTTCCTCTAGATCTGCAATCACCTGAGATTGCTTCTCGAGTTCGCGCTCGTAGATGAGTAGTTGCTCCTCAGGGTCACTCAGCTTTTCAATGTGCTCGTGCAACTTGTGCGTTATTTCTCTGTACTCATCAATAGCCTTTTTCTGAGCCTCGTCTACCTCCTTGTTGTCTGCGACTGTGTTCTCTAGACTAGCATTCTTGTCTTTGAGACCTTGGCTCTCGTCTTCCAGAGACTGAACCCTGTCTTGCAAGTCGTCGATATAAGTGTTGAATTTGTTGATTCTCTCCTGGTATGCATCAACCTGCTTTTTCAACTTTTCACAAGCTTCTTTGTATCGTCGACTCTTCTCAGCGTGTCCATCTTTCTCCTCGTTGGCCGTCGAGAGCTGCTCCTTCGAGTGCGCAAGCTGCAGCTGAAGATATTCAATGTTCTCAGCAGGTAGTTGGGCCACGAATTTGTCTTTCAATTCTTGAACCAGCTGTCGTTCCGCGTCACGTTCCTCTCGATATTCTAGAGCCAGTTCCATGTATATCTGTGCACGGGCATCAAGATCTTCTGATGGAGATATGCTGTCAGAGGACAAGAACGCAACGCCCTCTTCCTGGAGCGCCTTGGCCCTCGCATGTGCATCTTCTTGTAGACCAACCCGAGCACGGGCGCTGATCTCAGATGGGACATTGTGAACGCTCGTCTGCGTTTGGGTAAGCTCTGGCTCCTTGCTCCCATCATCCGCAAGGCTTTCCTCCTGCCCGCTATTGCCAGAGAATCGCAACGCCTTCTCGGGCTTCGGGGATGTAATTTTGCTGTCTATAGACTCAAATGACTGATAAGCATCAGCAAACCTGGGGTAGTAGTCAACAGGATTGAGAGGACTGTCATCGGGCTCTTCTGGTACCGACTCCAGCACTGGACTCAAAGGCGGGTTTGCGATCATGTGCTCTCCAGGAACCGCAAGAGAAGCTCCAACTTGGGCTAAGGCTGTAGAGATTTCCAAGCTTTGTTTCGATGTCGATGCTTCTGAGCTGCTATCAGGGTCTGGCTCAACGAGTGCGGGAGCAACAGACGCGGTCATGTCTTCAGGTTCAGATATGTTGTCCTGAGAATCATGGCCTCGTTCGACTTCATCCCGCTCATCTTCGACGGATTGCGCAGCATCGTCATCATCAGAATCTGAGTCGTCTGAGAAGGCTGAAGATGGTGCAGCAGAATCAGTATCGTTGCCTTGCCAAGCGTCCTCCTCTGGGCCTTGGAGCACTGTCGTCAAACGGAGCGGTGACGGGGACCGGCTTGAGCCTGTATTATTTCGAATTGATGGACGAGCTTGAGGATGCGCTCGATTTCCATACCGATTCTGGGTGGATGCCGCAGGAATGGCTTTTGCCTGTCTATCAAGTCTAGCTTCCTCTGCTGTGGCTTGCTGTTCTACCTCCTGTTGAAGCCTTGGGAACCGAGGAGCGACTATTGTATCATTAGCAAGTGCAATCACTGCACTTCTGGGACGGAACCTGCGGTCATATCCGCGCTCCCTCTCTGTCGTCAGCCGTCGAGCTGTCCTTGGAGTAAAGTCAGGCTCCACTTCAGTGATTGCAACTTGATCCTCTGGCGTTCTCGGCCTGTCCTCTTCTGAATCACGATTGACTCGGCTGTCAGAGAGCTGAGAAGCAGAACCGGGATCCCGAGAATCTGCTTCGCTAGCCGGGCTTGCGTTGATAAAGGAATTGTATGCCCGCTGAGCTTCAGATAAAGGCCCTGGAGGTCGATTTGCAACCAATGGCCCCATATCCGGATCAATCTCCTCGTAATCAGAGCTGGCATCGCTGTCTCCATCGTCGGAACCTGCTTCATTGTCCTCTCCACTATCAACTCGCATTTCAACACGTTCTAATTTGGAGTCGGACGAATCTTGCTCGACAGCTGATCCAGAGTCCTGCTGCTTTAATTCCTCCATCTCCCCTCCTTGCACGTTATGGGCTCCTTCATCTGTGGTCTCTCCTTCCAGCTTCTCGTGGTCGCCATTCTGGTCATTTACTAAAGTCTCTAGTGGCATTTCCATCTTGTGTGTAGCGTAAAACAGAAAATGTTGTATATACGATTGTGAACGAAATCGAGGACCTGCCTCTCGCTTAAACGATTGTCGTAGAACGTACAATAGGAGATGCAGGAAAACTTTGCAGAAGAGAGATTGAGTCCTCCCCGAACATATTGCTCGGAATCGTTGTCGCGCTGGGAGGCAAAAGCTTCCTTTGTCCAAAGCATTGCGAAGTCCAGACAATGAGGCCATCCTTTGAGCTGCAGCGTCGTGATATCAGTAATTTCCTGGTTTGGGTTCATCTCAGTTCCTAGGACAAAGACTTTTCCGTGGGCTGGAGATTGACGTATATTATGCAACCAACGAAGGTCGAATACATCACATTGCAAAGCGTGTGCCAAGAATAGATCAGTGGCTGTTCGTGCTCGTGATTTTCATGGCCAAGGTAAGCAATCGTCTTCAGGCGAAGAAGACGCATGTGCACTACTGCCGTTCAACAATTGCATATGGCGATAGAGCACACAGCTCACAAGCCTACCGTGCTTAAGGCTCACTTCGTGCAGGAGCTCTGAGACCCTATCTCGTCAGTATTTCACCTGTGGTCACATTGTTCGAGCACCATCCTCAAACATCATAGTCGTGAGGCAAGGCCTCTTTCTGATGATCTTGAGAAGGTCTCCGTGCTGGCTCATCGCCTAATCTTAAACACCTGCTGCATATCTTCTTTGTGCGGCGATGACGATCTCTTTTCTGCTTCTTTTTTTCCTCACGATCCCCAGATTGCAGCGGAAAGTGCCATTTGGGCCTGCGAGTACTCCAGCAGGAATCGGGCAGCTCCAAGACGTTCGATCTTCGTGAAGGTTGATCATTAAAGGTTCGCTGGGTATTGCTATGCGCGCTCTGCTTTCCAACACAGCATCGCATGGCGTGATCGACGCCAGTAGCATTGAGTATTTGAAGCACGCATCGGACACACTACGCCTGATGTATGCGAGAATCTAATCGTTGATGAAGAAACCGGATGTTGTGTAAAAGGAGGTGCTGGGGACTTGGTCGGAAAGAAGAAAGCATTCGGCTCTACCTCCACGTCCGGCCTCGCGCAAGGATCTTCGGCCCGGTCAACCGAACATCCGACTTCAACATCTCAAACGCCTTCTTCGTCAACAAGACAATCTGACATCCCTCCCATACACCAGCAAAATGGACCTTTTAAATTTCCTCCGTCAAAAAGCCCCCGAAATAACAGCCACAGCAGGCCTCGTCGCCTTCGCAATTCTAAAAAAGAAACTAACACCAGGCGGCGTACTCGCAGGAATAATCAGCGCAACAATTCACATGCTACATCCCTGGCCAGCATTCTTCTGGTTATTAATGGTATTCTTTTTATTTGGAACATTCGTGACAAAAGTACTCAATTCCATTGCTTCTCCCAAGCGATCTGTCATATGCTAAAATCTTGACCAGATCGGCCACACCTCCAAATCCCAGCTAACACAATCCTCAACCGGCGGCTCGGGAGGCGAAGGCGCAAGAAAAGCAATTCAAGTCTGGGCAAATTCAGGCTGGGCCTGTCTCCTCATCCTAACACACACCTACCTCCTCAACACCGGACCTTTCATATCCTCTCACATCGCCATCTCCCCAGGCCCCCACTCCCCAATCCTCCTCCAACTTTTACCTATCGGCATAATTTCCCAATACGCCGCCGTAGCAGCAGATACCTTCGCATCAGAACTCGGAATTTTATCTCAAGACCAACCGTTTCTGATTACTGCGCCTTGGAAGAAAGTCCCCAAGGGAACGAATGGTGGTGTTACGATTGATGGGTTGAAGTATAGTGTATTGGGGAGTGGATTGTTGACGTTTGTTGCGGGAATGGTACTTTTCTTTGCGGAACCGAGGGTTATGATGGATGCGAAGGTGTCTGGACTTCTTGTGGTGGCGGGGTTGGTGGGAAGTGTGATTGATTCTGTGCTGGGGGCTTTGGCGCAGGTTACTGTGACGGATAAGGGGACGGGGAAGGTTGTTGAAGGGGCTGGTGGTATGTCGAATGTTATGTGCAATTGAAAAAGCATTCCGACTGACGTTTAATTCTAGGACAACGCGTAAAGGTGCTGCCGGATGGGAGCAGGGTACAGATTGGAACGGATCTTCTGACCAACAATGGTGTCAATTTTGTGATGGCCAGTTCAGCTAGTATTCTGGCTATGGGAGTGGCCTATGTGCTGGATCTGCAATTGCAGACTGCTCGCTGAAGCAATTCACGGCCTTGATGTTATGCTCAATGATCCTTATCTCAACTCCGTGCGGTATTCGATGGACCACTATCATGGATCTCGCCTCATGGACTCAGCACTTCCTGCCGACCAGAAGCACCTCCTCTAAATGAGATCGAGGCCATCGTCATCACCCTCCTCGCGACCCGGCTCTGACTTGACGACGGAATCCTTCGCCTTCTCCTCATCATCCTCATCGGATCCAGACTGATTGTTCTTGGAAGCCTTCTTTGGGATCTTCTTCTTCGATGGCGTAGCATCTCCCTCTCCGTCATCATCGGCTAGTCCAGGTCAGCACACGCTTCCAAAAATTATTGAGTGCCACGCACAGTTCTTGCGTTTACGCGGCGTGGCCTTCTTCTTACTGCCCGGAGTGGCAGTCCCATTCGTGGAGGCGGCTGCTTGCTTGCCGAACAGCTTGTCGCGCAGCGGATACCACTTGTCGCGGGCGGCTTTAGCACTCTTGTACTCGAGGTCGCCGGCGAGAGCCTCCCAGTCGACCTGATAGCATGGTCAGTCAAAACACGCGGAGATGATTCGTTGCAACGTACGGCAGAAGTGTTGATGTATTTGCCTATGGCAAGCAGCATTTGATGTTCGCGCGGGGCTAGGTTGATGGCAGACATTCTTGCCGCTTCCTGAAGTCGAAGAGGTTTTAATGGGTTGAGCTTGCGGTTGAGTGGCTTTGAGGTTTCGATGCTGTGGAGTTGATGGTTGGCAGTGGGTACGGATTGGTTGATGTTGAGAAGAAGTCGAGATTTGGATCGAAGCTCGCTTTTGATCTTGCGCTGGCAGCCTAATCAAACTCACCTAGGACTCCCGGTGAGGTTCGGGCATGTGAGTGAAGCCGATTTTGGTGTGGTTGCCATACAAATCTGCTTCACTACAGCTTGTTCAACGCTCGTGCATATTCTGTCCGCACCTTCCGGGATTTGCCGAGACTTCTTGTGATCCAAGTCTCAACTTTGGTCGATGTTCAACATCGCTCTCTAGACTAGACTCAAGATCTGGCACTAGGCTGGGACCCTGTGGGCTTTGTTGTCAGGATGACAGGAGAGCTGTTGCTGCAAGTTAAGTCTTGGCTACGTGCTGAAGGGAAGACGGTGATAGTCAGCATCACTGGGCTGCTCTGCATCGACAAGACGCCTTGGATGTTCTGTCTGCGAGGCAGGGAGCGTAGCTGGATAGCAGGAGACAGAGTTGCAAGCTGCAAAGCAGAACGGAGGCTTTTCGTGCCAGCTGAATTTGTACATTATAGTCTTGTATGACTATGAGAATCCGCGGCCACCAGCATGCTGCCTAGTAGATGCGTGCGAAATCTTATGGTTTAGCCAAGTCAATCATGAGAGGCCACTCCAAAACTTGTGCCGTTCCGTGGTCATCAAAGCCAGACCAGTAAATCCGTGCGTCTCTGAATTCCAGAGCTGCATGCAACAAATCCGAGCAGCGATGAGTGTCGCGTCCAAATGTCGTCGCTGGAGCAACTCAGCAAAGGGTGATCAAGGTTGTCCCGGAGAGGTCGCTTGCCAGACTGCAGTGGGGGCCACGTGCATCATGGGCATGAGATGATGTCCGGCTGCCATGCAATGAGTAATCGCTTCCGTCCCAGCACTTGAGCTGGGCTCATGGCTTCCTCTCGCGACAGCCCGTATTGTCGAGATTGAAGAGCGACACGGCGGCGCGTGACCCTTCACATAGCTTCTCCTAAAGTAGCCTCTTTGTACGCCACGTACTTCTTGCTTCCTTCACCTTCCCCCAAGCACATTACTAGCAAACTGATAACTCCCCAAAAACACCGCCCCACCAATACTAATCCACATAGTCCTAGGCCCAATCCCACTAAAGAAAGTCCTCCCACCCTCCTCCCTCAAAATCCTCCCCGCGAGCGTAAAAACACTCACTTTCCCCGTACTCAGCATCATCCTCGTCTTCAGAACATCAAGCGGAGTCGTAAGTCCCGCAGCAACAGCACCACTCAAAGCCCCAAAAACCGCACTTTCCGCCGCAGAAACATCCTTAACCTTCACCTTTCCCTGTTGCTGTTCTAAACTCCACCTCTTCAACCCCTCCCAAAGCGGAAATTGAAGAATCGTAAACGGAACCTCTCTCATAACCGTAATACCCCAACCCCTATACAACTCCCTCCACACATGTCCCATTCCATACTTATATCTTTGTCCCAAAATATGCTTCAAACTCTCCATCGAACTGTCAAACTGCTTGGCCTGAGCTCTCTGCTTCACAACTTCCGTAGGTACTCTCACCGCACAAGCAGCAATCTCTCCCAGGGAGGCTGCTAACACAATACCTCCACCCTTCTCATTCCCAACTTTTCTTTTTACTCCTTCATAAGTTACGAAAAACAGTGCAGCCCCAGGAGCTGAGCCAACAGCAGCTGAACCCACACCATTATAAATTCCTCGAAAACCTCCCGAAGCCCAGAAACCGGCCGAAGACTGCAGTCGCGTCTTGAGAGTATCGAGAGGATATAAGGAGATGTCGACTGTGGTTCCTGCTAGGGCGCCTGCCTATGTATGTTAGATGGATCGCGCGTGTGAGGTTGTGGATTGGGATGAATGCGTACGAATAGGGAGCGGAGGTAGGGGGATTCGACGAGTGATTGATCCATCTCGAACGCAACGCCAACGCCGTAAAGGAAAATGCAAGGAATATGTACAAGGACAGGAGTTGCTTGGGTTTTGGTCAATGGCTTGGTGAACGCGATGAGAGAGAGCTTCGAAGGTGGAAAAGGTTCGGGAGTGGCTGTAGCTGCGATGTCGGCGCCGAAATGCTCTAAAGCTTGATGATCCGTCCATACATTTATTTTATCTGGTGAAAGACGCATGTGAAAGGCACATTATCCCCATTCTACATTTTCTCGTTGTGTCGCTGCGTCGTGTCCTCAATTATTTCAATGACTGCAGTCATCTCGCGTTCCTGCGAATGTACTGTGTATCACCTCCATCGCGGCTTTCAAAGACTAGGCTCGCAAGATCAGTTCTCGGCAATTAGTAGCGACCTGTTCAAGACGAGTTACCAGGCACGTGAAGATGGTCAATCAATCTGGTAGAGCTGGCTCAGATTCACTAGATATAAGCTACACAAGTATTTTGTGTTCGTGCAATGGCTCAACCCTTGCTCGAACACGAAATAGCTTGGCTCGTATACAAGAACGCCGTTGCCTCTACTAGTGCTTTCGTGCGCTCCATGCGTACCGCTTTCATCTTTCCGTCGTATTTCTTACTCGCAACAAAGCCCTTTCACAGGGGGGGGCATTTCATAACTCCATTCCCAATGCAGCTTAGTATCAAAACATTTTCCAAGAATAAATTCATCTTAGGTGAAACAACCCCAAGATGCGGGCCGATCACATCACGCCTTGGTCTTTGCTCGTGCCTGCTCTCGCATTTCGAACCTGACTTCGGAGAAGCGACTTGCTCGTATTTTCCGTCAAAGGTGCGACAAATAGCGGTATGCTTTCGTCGCGGGTCGAATAAGCAGCACGATTATGATGAAGCCAAGCGTGACGCCTAGGATGATGAGAGGCCAAAGCCACTCGAGGGCGATCATGCCGTATCGCCCAGCCAGTCACTGCTCCTTTTCGTAGCCTTCAGGCATAGGCATCTTGTTGACATCGTACCATCGTTTTGTGCCTAGAAGTGAAATGTTAGTCTTGATACCCACTAATTCAGCAGATCTTGGAACACTTACAAGAGTAGCCATTCCAGTCAAAGTTGTCCTTGGGGTTACAGTGACACTTGTGGTCAAGGCGAGTCTGCTCTCCAGTTGGACAGTGGGTGAATGGAACATGGTAGTATGCGATGTCGTTGAAGAAGTGAATCTCCTCCTTCTTCAACATGAGTGCAGCCGCGATGGAGTGGACAGGGGCATCACCCCAGCGTTCGTAGAAGAATCCACCATCCTTGTCCAGAAGGTCGAAGTAGTCCGTGTATGCCTTGCTTCGTAACCACTCAAGATTGCCAATCTCGAAATTGGACCAGAAATGGCAGTGGTTGTAGGTCTCACCACCGTCATCCGACAACCATTCCATAGCATTGCCCTCAGCGATGTGCTCTGGGTGCTGCTTCATGAATTTCTTGACGCTGTCCCAGAGGGTTGGGATGGTCTCGACATATTCGTACAGCGAGATGACGAAGCTGTACTTCTTCTTTTTCTCGGCCATCATCTTGAATGGATCGTATGCAACGTCGCAGTAAAGCTCAATGCTGGGCTCAACTCGCCAGTACCACTCGTACTCGAGCATGAGAGGGTGGCGGAAGAAGAAGCCGGACTCATATCGGCACATGTGTCTGTAACTGATGCTGTCTCCGTAGATAATCTTGCGCTCGTGCATGTCCTCTCTGACCTTCTTAGCCTTCTCTTGGTCAATCCATTCTGGGAAGCCCCAGTGTTCCTTGTCGATCTTGCCGTATCTCGCCTTGCCAGAAGTGAGAGCGGTGGTGACCTTCTTGAACGTATCGTCAAACTCGGCGTCGTTCAAGAACACCCAATCGTAATTGTAGTTGCGGTTGAAGCGGTCCTCAACCTGGCGGATCGATCTCGAGATCTCCCAGACATCGCTGTTGCGGGCAAGCGTCACAAAAGTGGCGTTCATGCGTGGGCCTGGGGCGGACGTAGGGGGAAGCTGCTGCTGAGAGCCCACAGCTGGGTTCGGCGAGGTGTTCTGGGTGTTAGGAGTAGACGCAGCTTCGGTGTGCTTCGGCGCGGCGACGTCGGCCGGGCTCTTCGAGTCCTTGTCGTCTCCCGAAATGACAAAAGTGCTGCCGGAGCTAGATGATGAGGATCCGCCGTCCTGATTTCCCTTCCATATTCCCTGCGCCTTAAGCAGTTCTGTCGCGGACTGGATATGGTCGGAGCCGGGTACGCGCGAGTTGGAGGCGGTTATGAAATAGATGAAGACGATCGCTACAAAGGCGCCGATGATGAAGCGCATATACCGCGTAGAGCCTGCCATGGTGGATTCGCAGGCGACCGTGTGCGGTGGTGATTAATGGTAGGTGTGGTTGGTGCCCAGCAAAGGGGTAAGTCTTTGTTGTGTACCGGCCGCGGAGGATGTCGCTGTGTCGGTCGCTGTCGCAATTGAAGACAACTTTGACTTTGTCTGCAGCAGAAGAAGGATCTTGAGTGTAAAGAGTGACGGAAGTGAAATTTAATGGTAGAAGTCAGAAGGGAATGTCCTCAGGATTATCGTCGTCAGCACATGCGTAGGTTCTGATGGAAGCTACTGCAGGCTGCAGGCTAGAGCTATTCGTGGTGCATGTGAATCCTGGAATAATAATCCTCGCTACCACTGCAACGATAGAACGATAATAAATCACGCTTCCCTCTCAAGAAAGAAGAAAAGCATGAAGGTGCAAGTAGAATTGGCTCAGCAGGGAGTCAAGGGATTTTGTTCAGAGTACGGATAGTGTCGCATCGCGTCTTTTCTGCTCGTATCAGCAAGGAAGCCACGTCGACGTTGCTCAAAGCAGCGTCCAATTGAGTGCGTTCCTCACTGGCGCATTCTTAGCCAGGGGGTGTTGACTTTCAGATCTCGCCGGTTCCCGTTCCCGTTCATCCAAGCGGGCCCATCCGCATTGCATCGATTGATTCTCTTGGCACCGGCGGGACATGGCCGCGGTTTGCAGCGTCATCTCCACCACACAGCATCACAGCATCAACACTGGTGCAGCTCTCTCTGCACACAACACCACCCATCGTTACACTGTCACTTTGGTACTCAGCGAGGATTTGGCGTCTCACCTCTGAGCTGTGCGCGTCTGCGCCAAACGATTCTATCATTAATATTTGATTTCGACCACAGAACCAGTAAATACTGTACCTACCACATCAACCACCATGTCGTTCTTTGGCTTCGATACCACTCTGCCGCGCGACAAGCCGGCACAAGGCTCGCGGGGTATGTTCGAGTCCCACGACCCGTTTGGCGGACTGAGCGGCGGCGGCGGCGGCGGCGGCGGCGGTGAAGGCGATGACGAGTATTTGGATTTTGAGCAGACCTACGACGGGTTGGGCAACCAGCTGAACGAGACTGGTGACGAGGACAACGAAGACACTTTTGGTGGTGGACCTGTCACTAGAGAGCAGCTTGGCAGAGACTTTGACTTCGCTGGCCAGACTGCGAATGTGAGAGGCGACCTTTTGGAGGAACAGGCACTTCACCATGCCCGCCAACCATTCCCTCAGCCTCGCGCTCAACCTCAGCAGCGACCAACGCGGACCGGCTACGAAGCGTACAAGGAGCCACAGTACATTCCGAAGCTTGAGGCAGATGCATCCATTTGGGGTTCGTCTGTTGCGAAAAAGGCAGAGCCGACAAGACAGCCGCAACCGCCACCAGGCATGGGTGGTGCAAAGATGATGAGTCTGGAAGAGGTGGAGGCAGCGATGCGAGCACAGGCGCGTCCTACACCTCCAGCTCAACCGGACATTCAGAGCCAGACACTAGGCTTGAAGAACATGCTTGGTCTTGGTGGTGCACCAACGCCTCCAGCCCAGCCTCAATTTGCACAACAAAGAGCACCACAAATCCTTCAGCGACCACAGCAACTTCCTCAAGAGCTGCCGGCACAGCCAAGCCCAGACTATCAAAATCGTGCACCACAGATATTGCAGCGACAGCATACTCCTGGCAATGCCCGACCCGGCTCGCAGGACTTTCACGGCCAGCCGCCACAGCCAATGCAGTTCCAACAAGGACCACCTCCAGGCTTTCCTCAAGGTCAGATTCCACGAGGACCCGTGCAGCCAGCCCATAGCCGAGGTCCATCTTACCAAGGCCCGCCAATAACACAGGCGCAGCAGATGATGTCGATGGCGCCAGAGGAACGTGCTGCATACATGGAGGAGGAAGCCAAGCGAGCCAAGAGAAATCACAAGATCTTCCTTCTGAGCAAGAATAACGGCCTCATGACGCCGCAGGACAAGAATTTCATCACCCGAATTCAGCTTCAGCAGTTACTTACCGCTACTGGAGGTGTCGATAACGACCGTGGCAGTGAGGAGCAACTAGCGGAGGACTTCTACTACCAGGTCTATGCGCAGATCCGTGGCCCGCCTCGTAGTGGACCTGGTCAGCCACTTAACCAGTTTGCGCAGACTTATCTCTTCCAGACAGGCAGTCGATACGGATATGGCAGGTCGAGGCATCATCCTCGTGGTGGTGACAACCATGTGCAGAGAATGGAGCAGCAAGTGGCCAGAGCTGTGGAGGCAGCCAAAGCGAGACCAAAGAACAAGTCATTGGTCATGGAAGGCTCGCTTGGCAAGATCGCATTCAGCAATTCAAAGACTCCTCGCCCGCTTCTTAACATTAAGCGACCCGACTCTGCCGATGTCAGAAAGCATCATGCTTCCAAGCCCGCTGATCGGAAATCTGCCCTCCGCGACATTGAGTCCATGTACTCGGCATTGATGCGCGTAGAAGATCACGAACGAAAGCAGCCACCACCTCCGCGCGAAGATGGCTCTCCCGACGTGTTTGAGGCACATATGAGATGGAGAAGTGAGATGCAGGAACTCAATCAGCAATTGTGGGATTCTCTCAAGATCATGGTTGACCACAACAAGTAAGTGCGCCAATACCATCTCAATACCGCATTCTAACCATATCTAGCCCTGCCACTGTCCACCCATTCATTTACAACATTTCCCATAGCAAGGGCAAGAAGATTATTCCACGCATATTCCGCCACCTCGACGACCAGCAACGGCTCACCATGTTGACACTGATTGTCATTCATCTCGATGTTCTCGATGTGATCCGCGACGCCTACCCTCCCGCCGACAACAGCCCTCTTCCAGCGCGAGTCAAGGAGGAAGTCGAACTCTTCAACGCGACCATTATTCCGCCGCTTTCGAGCTACGTAGGCGAGGCGCCGCTCAATATCATCATCGGACTGCTTGGCCTAGTTCTCGATCGGACACAGGTGCAGCATATCATCCGTACCAAGATCGGCAATCTCATCCTGACCATCCTCATCGCCCGCGCCGAACTTCTCAAGCAATCACAAAGCGGCGAAGACTTTTCCCAATGGGAAGACATGTATGCGCGTCTCTTCGACACTCTAGAACCAGTCCTGCCCTACATCTTCCCGACGGACACCAACATCGCTGCAAGTGATGATGTACATGTATGGCATTACTTGGCTGTCATGGGTGCGGGCGCTACTCCTGACCAACAGCAAAGACTTGTGCTTGGAGTGAAAGACCGCGTGATGGAAACAGTCGCGATCAGCAAGACATTACCGGAAGAGATGAGTCAAAAGAGGTTGGGTGACGTGAACTTGTTCATGAGGGCTATTGGGTTGGATGTTGAATTGCTTGGGTGAGGAAAGTGGTTGCGGACTTTTGTCGCAACGTGATGAGAGTGCTGCTGAACATGCGCGGCACCTTTTTGATTTGAAGTAGTAATGAAAAGCGTTCTGCATTGTCGGTTTCTGAAGCTTCATTGTGTCATTCTCAGAGCCGATTGCCCGACTACTGGTAAGAAATTCTGTGGCGGTCCCTGCTCCCATACCAGGTCGCATATGGACTTGAGTATAGATGGAAGGATGTCGAGGAGGGATGTGGAAGTCGTGTCGAAGGAAAGGATTGTGGACATCAAGTCTTCGAGTTTCATGCGTCGACGTCAGCATGTGATTCGGCCCATTACACAAACTGCATGTGACGCGGGTGGATAGAGATCTTCCAACGATGAAGACTGTCATGTGCGTGTTCACAAGCTTTTCAGCAGCCAGGGCTCCAAACATGAAACTTCCCGCCGGTGATACACGATTCTGCGCTTGACGCTTGTGTAGATTACATTACTTTCAATCATTCCAATCATTACTTCATGTCTCCGTTGAACTCTCGTCGTTGGAACATTGACCTCCGCCGCATTGGATTATGGCTTTATGCTGAAAATTGCCGTCCATGGGATCGCCTTCACCCTCGTTGCCGTTCGCATACCGACAGATTCCTGCTTCTTCTAGTCGGGCGCCTGCTTCTATGATCGCCAAGCTGTCATTAGTGTTCCGCCAAATTCCATCCGATCATTGAATTCGTGTCGTCCGCGCCTCACTCCTCCCTCGAAATAACCTTAACCTCCCGAAAATCCTCTTCCTCAACTTCGAGACTTTCCAAAACACCCTTCGTCTTCTCCCACTTCACAGCGAACAGGCCGGAGTTGATTTTGCACATCCTAACCTCCTCCACCTTCTTTCCCTCATCATTCTCCAAGTTTCTAACCTGTCTCATCAAATCCCTCATAGCAGGCCCCGTAGCTCCCAAAATCTGCGCTGGAGAATCTTTCTTGCGACCTTTTGATCTACTCGTAAACAAACACCCAACAAAGTGTTCATGCTTATCGTCAGATTGAGGTGGAATTAGTAAAGCTTTCTTCCATAATTCCCCTCCATTCATGTGGCAATGATCGTGATAGATTTCGTAGGCTGAGGGGTAGTGGGATTTGAATGCTGCTGCGATTCCTGCGCCCCAGGATCCTTCGGTGTTGCAGGCGTGGATGAGCAATGTGTTGGGTGGGGCGGAGAAGATGTTGCCGGTGGATTCTGTGAGAGTGAGAGTGGTTTGGGGAGATGTTTGAGAGGGGTGGTGGGTGGTGGGTTGAGTGGGGTTTGTGGTTGATTTCATGGCTTCCATTTGAGGCTTTTCGGATGGTTTGATTGTAGTTGATACGGGCTGATCTTGTTTGGTCTTCGGACGGCCTTGTGGCGTTGATGCTGGGATGCCAGTCTTCGATCGTTTGGATGGTTGACTTGTCATAGAGTCTGAGGCAGCTTCAACGCCGTTGACGTCTTCACTTTTGCGCTTTTTAGCCGAACGCAGACCTCGCGACGACATGTTTGCAATTCTGATGTTCATGGGCAAAATATATGCGAGTGTGAAGTTGATGGATTAAAGGTAGCTGAGATCCCAGACGCCTTGCGCTAGCTTCATCAGCACTACTTCTTGAATTCTGAGACAAGCGCTTTTCTCGATTACGCTCGCTCGCATCCCATTGGTCACAACTTTCGCGGGCCAGGAAGGAAGTTCGCAACGCCATCGCCAGCAACATCTCCTCCTCTCTGTGCACAACTCAACCCATTGACCGCCCACCTCCACTCCCACACCTCCGCGCACCCGCCATAATGTCTGTCTCATCGAGAGCGGCCACCTCGCTGGTGCGCCATGCTGCTCGCCAGCAGCTTCCGGCCCTGCGCTCCTCAACAGCCGTCATGCAAACCCAGCAGCAGCGCAGTATGGCCGATGCCTCTACCTCCCACGCCGAATTCAAATCGCCTTTCCACCGCGGCACAAGTAATCAGCAAGATACCACTGTCATTCCATCCTTCAAGAACTACCGATCCGGCGCCGGCGAGCAGAGCAACAAGATGTTCCAGTATTTCATGGTTGGAGCTTTCGGTGGTATCAGTGCTCTCGGCGCGAAGAACACCGTGCAAGGTAAGGCAGGACTATGTTCTGAACACGCAGATGTAATTCGTGAAGGACAATGGCTGATATAGCACGAACTACAGACTTCCTCGTAAACATGTCCGCGTCCGCAGACGTCCTCGCGCAAGCCAAGGTTGAGGTCGACCTTGCTACCATTCCCGAAGGAAAGAACGTTATCATCAAGTGGCGCGGCAAGCCAGTCTTCATCCGCCACCGAACAGGCGACGAAATCAAGCAAGCCGAGGACTTTGACTGGAAGACTCTCCGCGATCCACAACCCGACAGCGACCGTGTCAAGAAGCCCGAATGGCTTATCATGTTGGGTGTCTGCACACATTTGGGATGTGTGCCTATTGGCGAAGCAGGTGACTTTGGTGGTTGGTTCTGCCCGTGCCACGGTTCTCACTACGATATCTCCGGACGTATAAGAAAGGGTCCAGCACCATTGAACTTGGAGGTGCCAGCGTACGATTTCCCAGAAGACAATGCTCTTGTTATTGGTTAGAGGGGATAGATGGGGAATGGGGTGATACAGAGATGAAGGTGCAAGACGTGAGCAAGAGAAGGCCGGGACAGGAAAATCTCCTGGCTCTGTACAGTTAAGATACATGATTTTTCTAGCGTCTCCGAAACCAGTTCTGTAACATTGCTTATTCTTTTAAGATCGAGTTTTCATGTGCAACTCGCACGCTTGAATGAGCGCCTCGCAGGATACACTGGCCAACGATCGGCGTCCGCGAGCCACAAATATTGCTATTGTCATTTGTCTGAGAGCTCTCCAGATACAGTAGACTTGCCTCTACCTACTGCTCAACTTTGCACTCTACCAGGGCAATGCTGCCTTGTGGTCGTGTAGACTATGTCTTGCTAGTAGAGGCCATATCTGAGTCCGAATCAACGCAGAGATCAAATCATAGCAAGAACCGCAGGCGCATCCTCCCATAATTCAACAAATCATGCGCCTAGTAGTGACGCCTACTGTCGCCTTCTTGGATCAGACCTCACAATGTGCCCCTCACCACGGACCGCCTGGAAAGAAAGTATACCAATCGATCCACTTCCCAAGAAATGTTTCAGGACCGATGTATCTGATCCTGAAAGCCTTACACACGAAAGTGCCTTCACGGCAGTCTCTCGTGACAGCATTCATGGCTTGCCGTATTCTGATAAGCGCGCAGGAAGCATCCTTGTAGTCCTGATCGTGGTCCAGTTCGATGAAGCGGATGTCATTGACATGCGCGTACGGAAGCGAGTTGAGCCAGCGACACAGGATCTCATCGGACTGGTCATCGGGAGCAATGAAGCAAACCTTGGCTGTATCAATGGTCAGCGATACTCATAGCAATGACAAAAGTGGCGAGGCCCCTTCAATGACAGTGAAATCGATCTACTCACTATAGTACTTCTTGGCGAAGGCGGCTCGAGTTGCGCGATTGATTTGGAGGTGAAATGGTGGCTTATAGCTCTCGTCCAGAGTCACATAGGTTGTGTTGTCGTCGATCGTCGTCCGCTTCTGGCCATCGAGCTCAGGAGTAGAGAATGTGTAACCCACAATGCGGTCAAAAAGCTCTTGCGGCAGGCCTTGAACAAGCTCGGCCAGAGATGCCATGCTGTGCAGTGTGTGCTGTCGCTCCGCTGATATGTGTATTGGTAGCTCAAATCTTAAAAAATATTGGTGCACTGAAGTGTTTGTAGCATGCAGGATCTGCGCCTGCCTGCATAAGTGACGCCCACGCCACACCGTCCGTGCGCGCCGCACGATCACATGAAGCTCCCCGCGAGCATGCCAAGTTTCACATTCGGCAGCTGGAAGATTATCTCTCACTTCAACAATCTCGTGAGTCTCGACACATACTCGCTCGACTTAGAATATACCTCCAACGCGACTTATCGCAACTACCAGCTCTTTCGAGAATAGCGCAGAGCCTCACATCATGACCAAACTTACTCTGACGGAACGAGTCCACAATCTCGCACCCGAGCTCTTCGAGAAGGTCTACGAAGCCTTCATCGCGGTCAATGAGGACGACCCTGTCTCGATCGACGCCGACTACGAGTTTCCTGTCCAGCTCCACGTTGATCGCAGCACTCGTCGCCGCTACGCAGAGAGGTATTACCGCCGTCCCTTCAAGGCCTCGATTCCCAGCCTTTCGACGAGTCTGCAGGACACAGAACAGTACGAAGACCCGAGACTGCGAGAATGGTTGAACTCTGTTCCAGCAGAACATCGCTCGTTGATCAGAAATATCGAGATTGAGCAGGCGACCTACGGCTCTTGCTTTAGCCATGCACTGGCGCATCAACGAGTCGGAAGAATCATGCGCTTCATTCGTGGCCAGAGCTACCATATGCCAGATCTGGTGGTCTTTGCAATTTGGGGCACGGTCTGCAATTCTGGAGCAGGCACTGTGCTTGTCCGCTCGGAGGGGTTCCGCATAAGTAGCTAGCAGACACTTTTGCCGCTTCGCTGATCTGGACTGGAGGTCACATGGGTGACTCTTGAGAATGCATCTGCAGAAATCTATCACACTCTTGTTGTGGTCGTCGAGCAAACAACTCAAACCGTTGAGCTGGAGACATGAACACCGCTGCGACGCGGAGAGCCTTCACACTACGATGCCGTGGAAGCTCCTTCAGAACTGCGATCAAGGGGGACATTCTGTTGCAAGTCTGGGCTGGATGTTGCGGACGAAGTCGAGCTCGTTTTCCACCAGTGAGATGGCATTTCACTCTTGGAAGGAGAAGCCACACCTCCGCCATACACACCAACAGGTCAACCATCAAGCGGAGAATGGCAAGTAAACGCATTAGCAGTAGGCTGCTGAAATGTCGCAATAAGCGCCATAATCGCCGAGTACGCACCAAGGCCAGCAGTCGCAGCAGCACCCAGTCCATAAATGAGGTTCCAAACATTGAGATACCTGAATGAGCAATCAGCACAGAATACCAGAACACAGATTGAAAACATACCATCTTTCAGCAAGAAAACCACGGATCCAGCAGCTTAAGCCCGTATCATGTCTAGTCGTCACATCGAAGCACTCTCCTTCTTGTCTCGCATTCTTCTTGATCATGTAACCAACATACAGCAAGGGTGGGAACACATATGTAAACTGCATGATGCAGAGTGCAGCCACCAAGCTCGTAAGTCCAAAGTAATTCGGGATAGCAGCAGCAAGAACATACGCTATGCTCCAATATACCGGTACGAGAGCGATCCAGATAAGCTTTCCGGACTTCGACGTCAAAGCTGGAAACTTCAACCACTCGATCAGTAAATTATTGTAAAGCACTTTGATCCCAATATTCCCATACAGCCCAGCACAGATCAGCGAGGAAATCATCGAAAGGATATTCCCAGCAGTTTGCCATCCATAAGGCGAGAGGCCTTGCATCGCAGGTTGAATGACGTATTGTCCTTGATAGCCGTACATGAAGAGTCCGAAGAACATGTAGAAGAACCAGATGAAGCCGCTTGCTAGAGTGAGAGCTTTGAGGAAGTCTCGAGGTCGACGCATTTCTGCCATGAGCTCGCAGAAGATCATGGCGCCGCCGTAGGCGTATACTGCTTGCATGAAACCATTGACTGAGCCGATGAAGCTGCCGGAGTCGGGGAGACCAGTGCTGTGCTGTATTTGAGGATAAGTTCCGTCTTGGAGCTGAGCTACGAGACTTCCGCCTGGTCCGCTTAAAGCTGATCCAGCTGAAGCTTGCTGGGCGCCTGAATAGTTTGGCGCGGAGGTTGCAGCTACTGCCATGGTCATGAATGCCACGAAGATGTTTATCCAGATTGCTGCGCTGGCGAATATGCCATATCTCTTCAAGGTACGAACTTGTCCTACTAGGATGCCGGCAATAGCCCAGACCAAGCAGCAAACGGCAAAGCAGAGTCGAAACTTCGCAACCTGAGATAAGCCTTGACCATTGCCGATGATGATCAGGCCGATGCTACAGAGAAGCTGCAGCGCTTGCAGAAAGTTGCAGCAATGCCGAGCCCAAGTACCATAGATTCGAAATGCCAGATCTGAATAAGAACGTAAAGGGTACTGGTAGGAATCTAGTCCGAGGAACATCTTCCACAATAGCCATCCACTGTAGTAAGCCAAGGCACCGAAGACTGTATAGAGGACCGTACCTGGGCCCCAGCCAGTCGTGCCAAATGCGAACGGAAGACCCCAGGGGCCTAGTATGTCGGTGGTGATTAGATAGAAGCATGCTCCCCAGGTAGCTGTACGGAGTGCTCGTGAGGCGTACATCCACTCCTCGCTAGAGATTTCAAGCTGGCCATTAGTGATTGCGGTTGCAGTCACTGTCTTCTCCTCGACGGCAGCGCCCATCGGCACGGCATCATCAGCCTTTCGGCTCAATAACATTTCCGTGATGGTTCTGGCCCTGCCTGTTTGACCATCTCGACGAGCAGCTTCATCCTCCTCGGCTCGCGTGAGTTTGGCGTAATGGAGATATTCTTCGAATGAGACACTTGGATCATGCAGTCTATGATGACGAGGCCGAACGGAATCCGTGTCACCGTTCGCAGTCCTGCTGGATTGAGAAGCCTTCTCGTTCGAGACTGTATAGGTGTCTTTCGCCGCCATTGCTACAATGTGCTGCTGCAAATCCTTCTCGCTACCATAGCGTGACACCAGGTCTGCCTGAAGAGAATATCTCGAGGTCCCACAGATGTTGAAGGAATAAGATGCCCACGTGGTGAAATAGTCTGAGTGATCCTGCACTAGACATAAGTAAGACGGCAGGACGTCAGCATCAGGTACGACCCAAGGTATTGGTTCAGCTCCTCCCGCTCAAGGGGAGGCCGTCTTGACAGAATACCTGCGACCTTAGAAGAAGAGAGCCGACATCCAGCACACTAAGACCTCAGCTTGAGGTGTCTAATGGTCAAATTCTTGCAGTGAGGATTCCTGTCACAAAGCTTATCTGCAGGTCCATTGTCAGCCGCACTTTCGACCGCAGGCCTCACATTTGTACATAATCTGCCACGCATACGCTTGCAGTAGGCGAGAAAGACTCTTCCATGCTGCAATTCACGTGGTGTCGGCTTGGAAGCGTTTCCAGAATTTCGGTCAACGCTGATACGGAAGTAGGGAAGGAACTAATAACGGCAATGATAACTAAGGCATATTGGGTCTACCTTCTGTAATTAACTCTCAACTCTATATAATTAACTAACTTATAACAATTATAATAATTAGTAGCTTTGCTTAACTAACGCTCGCTACTAGGAGTTAACCGAGACGCTACTAGGACTAAGTAGAGATCTAAGCCGTCTCTAACTAAGGGCTTAACTACTTTCCCCCCTAACTACTCTATAGGACTACGTAGCGAATAAACCTACTCGCGGAACCGATAGACGAAGTTAGATCTTTCGCTACGTTTACTCGAACTAACTAAGTCGCTAATATAGAAGCTAAGGCCTACCTTTTACGCTTCCTATAGGACTTCTTAGCGACCGAGACCTACCTACTAGAGTAGCTAGACTCGTCGTTATACTAATAATAAGCGTAGAGTACCTTCCTCCTATTCTATAGAAGGAACTATAGTCCTAACTCGCCTATAGTAGCTATAAGTAGACTTATAAGGAAGTTATCTACTAAGTAGAAGTTACCTACTAAGTTTTAGTTACCGGATCTACTAACGATAACGATATTAGTATCGAGTACCCGACCGTCGACGTCGTCTTCTACTATCCGACCGGTAATAGTAAGTACTTAAGTAACTAGCCTATTTAGTAATATATTAGGATAGTAGGAGCTAACTAATAGGCTTTTATTTAAGATACTCGCTATAATCCGGGAAGTAGTAACCTAGACGCTTACTAATCTTAATACTAACCGTAACGCTAGTAGTAACGGAGCTAGTAACGGAGAGGCTAGTAACGAGAATACTAATAGTCTAGACCGACTAAGAGACTAAGAGATTAGTTTCTTCTAGCCCGACCTACTAAAGGGCGAAGAAGACCTAACTATTATAGAATCTAATACCTTCTTCTAAGATATTAATACCTTTATCGACCGACTAAAGGATATAGTAGCCTACTAAGGCGCTAAGCGAGTTAAGGCTAGGATACCTATAATCCTACGAGGTACTATACTAACCTAGTATACTAATATACTAGATAATCTAGCGAAGGAAGATCTACGCTATACTCTAGGACTAGATTACTAGGCGACGACGTTACGGGAGAACTTTTAAGCTCTACTATCTAAGTCTCTATACGAACTAATACGTATTAAGTACTTACTAACCGATACTACTAACCGACGGAATACGGACGGATATATAAGCGAAGTAATCTAATATATACGTAACGCTAGCTTAACGAGTAAGATCTAGTAACTTACGTATACCTAGAACGGTATAGATATAGAGTTACGCTATAGTATCCGACTACTAGCGGCTAAAGATACTATTATATCTTTTAGAAAGAGACTTAAGAAAGAGTAACTAGCGTAGGTAGAACTAGCTCGACGATAGAATCGCCGTACTATAGCGAATACTATAGCGGCTTCTTCTTCTCGACCGTTTACTACCCGTAGAACGAGTAAGTAACTAGCGCGAGACTTTTAGCGAGACTTCTAGACCGACCGTTAATAGACGGAGTAACTAGAAGGCTATAAGAAGCCTTAGACTAATAATATTCGATTATAGTAGTATCGACGAGACGTACTAGGCAACTAATAGAACTTTTAAAAGTAGCCCGACCGACGAGAGTATATAAGTAACCGAGACGGTAAATACCTTCTAAAGGATAGCGATAGGCCTAAGAATAAGTCTTAGCCTCTAAAGCCCTTCGCTTAGAAGAAGAAGTTCGATACTAATTAGCTAGATACTAATAATAATAGTAATAGAAGCGACCGAAGGCAATCGGACGAGGATTACGAAGTAGTATATACTAAGTCGGATAGATTAGTAGACGAGTAGGATAACGAGGGAATAGATACTAACGCGGTAGATCTACTAGATATATACTAACTAAGTATCGACCTAAAGTATACTTATACGGTCTATCGCTAGGAGTTTAGCTCTTCTAATAAGCTATATTCGTACTTACGGACTAAGTATCGGTAAAAGTCCTAGCGGCTACTAGAACCGAAAAGCGAACGGAAGAAACTATAAGATATACTATAGTATAGGCTTAAATAAATAGTATTATAATAGAGATATATCTAGATAGCGGTAACCTAATTACTCTTATAGACCGAGCCCTAGTATAATAGCGCTATCTAGATAGACTTCTAACGAAAGTAGCTTAGACTAAGAAAGTACGAGGTATTAGTAATAAGATTAGTAAACTAGAGTAAGAAATACTAATCGATATAGTATTTATAAACGGAGTTATAATATCTACTAAAGTATATTTAATTAATCGACTAGTAGTAGGTATATTACTAGGAATAGATCTAATAGTAAGGGAGAAACTAGTATTATCTTTTACTAACCGATAAATATATTTTCCTAATAGTATAGTAGTATTAATAAGTATTATATAGAAAGGAAAGTTACGTACTATACTATCGTTTATAGTTATAACCGACGAGCTAGAGCTCGAGAAACTAGGTATAATAGATACTATACTATTTAGTAACGAAGAGACTAGAGCTAAGTATAATACCGTACTAGCTAAATATAAACGCCTATTTATCGACGATAGCCGTTTCGCTAAGGTTCTACCTAAGGACTAAATATCGATACCCTTAGTAAGCGACTAGAAGACTACTAGTACTAAACTAGCCTATAAGATCTACCCGATAGGACTAAAGGAACGAGAGGTTATTAATCGGATCTATAATAAGCTTTATACCTAGGGACGAATATCTTAGACTAAGGAACCGACGCCCTTTAGCTTTCCTACTTTTATAATATAGAAAGAAGTAGTAGACGAATATAAGGGTAAAGTAGTTATAGATATTCGTAGCCTTAACCGTATTATAATAACTAACGCCTATCTAATACCGTTATAGGGAGATATATTATATACTATATACGGAGCTAAATATATCTCGACTATCGATATAAAAGCTTTCTTCTATTAATAGCTAGTAAAGGAAGAGGACCGATATAAGCTATCTATAGTATCTTATCGAGGCTAGGAGATATATAATATAGCTATTATAGGTTATAAGAACGTACCGCCCTATATATAGCGATAGATCGATCGTATTTTACGAACCGAAGGATTAAATTAGTTCGTAAAGGCCTTTATTAACGATATTATTATCTATAGTATAACTCTAGAAGAATATCTCGACTACCTCGAACGAGTATTTAGTATACTAAACCGATACTAGCTTATAGTAGCTCCTAAGAAGATCTTTATTAGCTACCTATTAATTTAATTACTAGGGCAACGTATAGATATACTAGGTATAGTAATACTAACGGATAAGCTAGTAGCTATCGCTAAGCTTAAGTTCCTACGGATATTAAAGGACCTAGAGTATTATCTTAGACTAACTAGATAGCTAAGAACCTATATTAGCTACTATACTTAGCTAGTAGAGCCGCTATAGAAGATTAAGACCGAGAAACTTAAGAGGGTATTAGAATATATAGTCTAGTTAGTAACCTAGTAAGGGATACTAAGGTAGACTAGATTATATAATAATAGTTATATAACTAGTCTAAGCTAATACCTTTTAGGTTTAGCTCTAACCTATAGATAATAATAATAATAATATACTTACTATTCCTACTTTAGCCCCTACTACTCCTTATAGCTTCTATTATACTTTATAATCTATTTATACCTATCGGCCCTCCTTAGCTTAATAGGTTATAAGCCCGGGTTTATAACTATAAGATAGAAGACTAAAGTAGTATAGGTTACTCCTAAACCTATAAGTCTAGTCCTAGAAGGAAGAGGCAAAATAGGAGAGGGAGACTCGAGGTAGACCTATATATATTATATAAAGAAGCCCTATATATATAAGTTATAAAAGAACCTAGTAAGGCATACTTATTAATATATATTAGATTACTAGAGTATAAAGGGAATAGATAAGCCTAAGTTTTAAGTACCTTTAGATAAGCCTTAGATTTAGTACTTAGTACTACTAATACCCTAACCTATTTATAATAGTTAGGAAGGACTTAAGGAAGTTATTTACCCTATAGAGTAGGAATCTATACTAAGTTTTTAGTAACCTTAAAAACTAATAGGCCTAGTAGAGCTAGGGATCTACTAACTAAGGAAGATAGCTATCTAGAAACTATTATTTTTAGAGTAAAGAAAGAGCTTAGTTCTAGAGTTTATTTAGGTTTAATTTATAGAAGAAATTATAGATTAAGAAGGTAGAATTAGTAAGAGAAGGGCTATACTAATCTTAATAAGAGATAATTAGAGAATATAGTTTAGTCTCTAGGAGAATAACCTTAAAGGAAAAGATATATATTAGGTTATCTCTAACTTAGGGATACTATAAGTATTAGAAGAGAGTACTCCTACTCTTTAAGGACTTAGATACTCTAGATATAGCCTAGAGTAGAGGAAGGCAAATATAATAGCTAGATATAAGCTATTTATCTATCTTTCTAAAGATAATTAAGAGGAAATCCTTAAGGATAAGAATACTATAGATATTTAGATAAAGATAAGGTCTAAATATAGTAAAGTATATACTATATACGCTATAGTAGTTATAAGGGAGTATATTATCTTTAAGATATTAGATAAATAGATAATTAGGAAGGCTTAAGTATATCTTAGGAATCTTAGTAGAAGGATTACTAAGATAGACCTAAAGGAGAGTTACTATAAAGAACTAGAGAGGAAGGTAAAATACCTCCTAGATACTCTCCTATCTAAGTACTAGAGTATAAAAGATACTATCCTAGCCTAAGTATCTATAATACCTAACTAGGTACTTATACTCCTAGAGTTATATAAAGTAAGATTATAAGAAGATAGTAGGATAGCTATATTTACTAAGAGAGGTTATTAAGTAGGAAGTAGTAAAGACCTATTATACTTACTTTATAAAGGGAAGTATTAGGTTAAAGAATACCCTAGCCTAGATAAGGTAAAAGTAGCTATTAAACTAAAAGAGAGCTATAGGATAGTAAAGAAATAATCCCTATCTAGGGCTAGGAAGGGATCTTTACCTAATAAAGAGTAACTAAAAGAGATAGTAAAGAAACTAAGCCTAAAGATATAATCCCTAGAAAAGAGATCTAGGAAGCTATCTTCTAAGAAAGCCTATATAGTATAAGATATAGAGGCATCCTCTAAATTATCTCCTCTACCTAAGGAAGAAGATATTAATAAGATAGCTTATTTAACTATAGAGATAAAAGGCAAGTATAAGCTATCTAAATAGCTACTTAACTCTTATACTTCTACCTATATAACTAACTAAGAATTACTCTTTAGAGACCTAAAGCCTCTTAAGAGGAAAAAGTAGATTAAGGTTAGGGATAGCTACTTAATAGCTATATATATTAGGAATATAGTAATAGGTAGAAGGAAAGGCAAATAGATTATATTAAAAGGTATTCTCTTTATACCTAGACTTAGAGTTAATCTTATTTCTTAGAACTAATTTAGTAAGTAGTTCGGTATTTAACTACTAAAATTTATACTTTATTTACCTAATAGAAGGCTAGTTATCTAGAAAAGGCTTTTAGGAGGAGTACTATTTATTAAAGAAATTAGCTAAGACCTAGATAAACTTATATATATATATATTCCCTAGGATTTAGTAAATAAAAATACCTATATATTTATAGCTTAGACTAACTAGGATTAGTAAGAGCTATAGTATAGAAGAGTTAGATACTTTAGAGAAGGACTAGTAAGAGACCTTTATAAAGTAACTAATCTAAAGGATAAAATTCCTATCCCTATAAAGTATTAGCCTTATAGAGTATATTCTCTAGCTAAGATAAAGAAATATAGAGGCAAGGAGACTAAGAGAAAGCCTACTAGGCTCTCCCTTATTTTAATTAATATCTATAGACTATTACCTATTTTAAGGCTTAATTTTAAATAGTAGCTTAAGATTATTAATAACTTCTTAAGAAAGAAGTAGACTAGTCTACTAAAATTAAGAGAAGATATAGTAGATACGCTATAGAAATAGAAAAGAAAAGCTAAACTATAATTAGGGAATTAGCTTTAGGTAGTAAGAAGTAATAGAGTAAGGGAATTACTTTTATTACTTAAGTAGTAGGAGAAAGAATCTAGAATCTCCTACTATATAACTAAGATATATAACTTAATCTAAAATAGAGTTATAGAAAGATTAATCTAGATATCTAAAGAATATATTAGGGCTATACTTAAAGATTCAAATATACTAGTTAAATTCTAGCTAGAAGTATTAGATACCTATACTATTATAAGAAATACCCTACTAAATAGGCTAGATTATAATAGATTTAAAGTTTTACCTAATAAAGCTTTTACTAGAAAGAGACCTTCTATATTATACTTTAGGGTTTAGGGATATAAAGTAGTTATATATATAGATACTAAATCTTAGCTAATTAGGATAAGATTAGATAAGCTAATAAATAGGGGAAAGAATACTATATTTATTAGATATATACCTAATATATCTAAGATATAACTATTCTAGGAGCCTAATATAAAGGCTATAAGGGCTTATAATAATACTATCTAGTTTAAGAATAAGAAAGGAGGGGATATAACCTTAAATATTCCTAGACTTAACTAGCTAAGCTAAGCCCTAGTAAGAAACCTAGTTAGTAGACTAAGAAAGGAGAAACTAGATCTAAAACTATTATATATTTAACTACCTCTACTACTAAAGGATATTAAGTAATATTAGGTAATAGCTAATCTAGAAGAAGAAAATAAAAATAAAAAATAGTAGGCTCCTAATTAGAGCTAAGAGAAACCTTAGTAAGATAACTAGAATATCTAAGCTTAGGAGGGGAATTTAAAAAGAAGAAGATTAATTTCTAATAAAGGGTTAAGAGAAGAAAGAGTTTATAGTATAACTATAAGATTAACTATATAGAAAAGACTAAGAGAATTAGAGGATAAGGAACTCCCTAAAGCAAAATATTATAGAGCCTTTATCTATATAATAAAAGACCTAGATCTAAGTATAAACTAGATAGAAGAACTTCTAGAGTATATCTATAAGGTTATATTCCCTACTTTTATACTAGGGATTATATAAAGATAGGAGGTTCTAATTCTAAGAACCTACTAAGAGGTAATATAAGATCTAAAATAGGGTTATATATAGGAAGAGGTAATCTAGAAAGAGCTAATTATACTTAGAAGTAACTATACCTAGGATTAGGTAGTTCTACTAAAAGGAGCAAATCTAGTTACTTTAAAATAGGTATTTAATATAAAGAGACTAATTAGTAGAGCAATTAATAAGTTTAAAGTAAGACTAGTTATAAGGGGTTTTTCCTAGAAATTTAGGGTAGATTTTTAAGAGATATTTATACTAATAGTAAGGTATAATATACTTAGGGTATTTATAGCTACTATATATAAGAAAGACCTAGAATTATACTAAGTAGATATAAATAATATATTTACTAAAAGTATCCTATAGGAAGATATCTTTATAATTCCCCTATTAGGAGTAGAAATCCTATAAGATATAGCTCTAAAAATCCTAAGGAGCTTATATAGCCTAAAATAAGTAGTAAAAGACTAGAATAAGCTATATATTTTAAAGCTAGAGAAAATAGGGTTTTACTAATTAGAGGTAGATCTATACTTACTTATTTATAAGGGTAGGAACCTAATAGTTTTAACCTATATAGATAATATTCCTATTATAGTACTAAAACTAGAAGATATTCTTTAGTTTAAGAAAGAACTAGGTAAGGTATTTAAAATTAAAGACCTAGATAAACTAACTAAAATTCTTAGGATAAAGCTTACTAGAGATAGAAAAAATAGTACTCTAAAGCTTAACTAAGAATATTATATCTAGAAAAGCCTTATAAAGTTTAGAATAACTAAAGAAATAGCCTACCTAACCTTATTACCTCTTAATAACTATAAGAGTCTAAGAAAATCTAACTTAGATAAAGAGAGATATAATAAGATAGAGTACTAAAGCTAAAATAGTATATAGATATAGCTAATAACTATAATAAGACCTAATATTGCTTTTACCCTTAGAAGACTTAGATTATATATATTAGATCTATTTAAGAGATACCTAAAAGTACTTAGGAAACTAGCTAGATACCTAAGATTATTCCTAAGCCTAGGTTTAATATTTAGAAGGGGAGGAGGAAAGCTAATTAAATATTTAGACTCTAATTATATAATAGATAAAGCTAATAGAGTCTTAATCCTTAGAAGTATCTTCTTTCTCTATAGATTACTAGTTTCTTAGATAAGTAAGAAGCAAAAGTTAGTTACTATATTAACTATAGAAGCTAAGTATATAGTAATAAATATATATATAAAGCAATCTTAGTTCCTTATAGTACTCCTAAGGGAGATAGACTATATATAGTTAGTAGGAGAATATTTATTTTAACTACTAATTAAAGGAAATTCTAATATAGTAAATAAAATTAGACCTATTTAGATTATAGGTAATAACTAGGTAGCTTTAACTCTTATTAAAGATACTTATACCTATAAGAGATTAAAATATATTAATATTAGCTTTAATAAGGTTAGAAATCTTTAGTAGTAAAGAAAGATTATAGTAGAATATACTCTAATAAAAGAGATAGTAGCTAATAGCCTAACTAAGCCAAAGATAGGGCTATAGTTCTAGGAATTTATAAGGCAATTATAACTTATATAAAAGGCAATAAAAGTACCTACTTAAAGGCGATTAACGCCGTTAAGCAAACAAGATACTAGGCCTAAGAATTAAACTTAGTAGATTAGATATACTATACTAATCTAGAAGCTATTATACCTAATTAGCTAACCTAGAATCTTTCCTAAATATAAATATAAGTAGGATATAGTAGTTTAAAAGGAAAGACAAAAGAATATAATAGAAACAGATTATTAGAATTTATTCTACTATATTAATTCTAGATTAAGGAATTAAACCTTACTAGTTAGATATACTATACTAACTAGGAGACTACTATATCTAATTAGCTAATTAAAATTCTAAATTATATATATTTATTCGGATTAGACTTAGAGACTAACTATTCTAAGTAGGAGTATTAGAATATATAGTCTAGTTAGTAATCTAGTAAGGGATACTAAGGCAGACTAGATTATATAATAATAGTTATATAACTAGTCTAAGCTAATACCTTTTAGGTTTAGCTCTAACCTATAGATAATAATAATAATAATAATATACTTACTATTCCTACTTTAGCCCCTACTACTCCTTATAGCTTCTATTATACTTTATAATCTATTTATACCTATCGGCCCTCCTTAGCTCGATAGAGGGTACTATTAGTAAAGTATAGAAGAAAGTACTATACTTCTATAACTAAGATTAAGCTAACCGAGGAACGGATAACCGCTTTCTAGACTCTATAAACGGCGTTTACTAAGCTATCTATACTAGTCTACTTCGTAAGAGACCGACCGCTATATATCTATATCGATACCTCTAAGAAACGAGGATTTAGTATAATAATTACCTATATCGAGGGCGATACGATTACTAAAAATCCGAGTAGGATAAAGACGTAACTAATCCTATTTTTATCTAAGATACTATCTAGCGCCGAACGAAGATACTAGCCGACTAAGCTTAAGGTTATATACTTAGTATAGACTATTAAACGAGTACGATAGATAGTAGAAGCGTATAAATCGACTATAATAGTACTTACCGACTATATAGTAACTATAGGTATTATTAACTAGATAGCGCTTACCTCCTCCTTAGTAGATAAACTTAATAACCGACTAACTAGATCTTCGTAATACCTCTTACTATTCCGACTAAAGATTATCTATAAACCGGGTAGAGACTATATAGTACCTAATATACTATCTCGACTAGAAACGCTCGATAATAACTAACTAAAGGGCGATATACTAGAGGATGTTAGAATATACAGTCCAGTTGGTAACCTGGCAACGGATGCCAAGGCAGACTGGATTACATGATAATGGTCATGTGACTAGTCCAAGCTGACACCTTTCAGGTTCAGCTCCAACCTGTAGATAACAACAACACACTTGCTGTTCCTACTTTGGCCCCTACTACTCCTTGTAGCTTCTGTTGCACTTTATGATCCATTTATACCTGTCGGCCCTCCTCAGCTCGACAGGTTATGAGCCCGGGTTTGCAACTACAAGGTAGAAGACTAAAGCAGTACAGGTTACTCCTAAACCTATAAGTCCAGTCCTAGAAGGAAGAGGCAAAACAGGAGAGGGAGACTCGAGGTAGACCCACACACATTACACAAAGAAGCTCTGTGTATATAAGCTGTGAAAGAACCTAGTGAGGCACACTTGCTTGAAGCGTGTTGGATCGCTTAGAGTGTAAAGGGAACAGATAAGCCTGGGTCTTGAGCACCATTAGATAAGCCTCAGATTCAGCACTCAGTACTGCCAATACCCTGACCTGTAGGTTGTGACAGTTAGGAAGGACTTGAGGAAGTCATTGGCCCTACAGAGCAGGAATCTGTACCAAGTTTTCAGTAACCTTCAAAACTGAGAGGCTTAGCAGAGCCAGGGATCTGCAACCAAGGAAGACAGCTATCCAGAAACTGTCATTTTCAGACTGAAGAAAGAGCTTGTTTCTGGAGTTTGTTTGGATTTGATTTACAGAAGAAATCATGGATCAAGAAGGAGGAATTGGCAAAAGAAGGGCTGCACCAATCTTGACAAGAGAGAATCATGAATTATGGTTCAAGATAATCAGGATGCACCTGATAAAGCTGAAGGTTGAATGGGTACTGGATGAAACAGTCCTTAGCACCCTAGCATCTACACCATCTGAGCATGTCTCAACAACATCATCAGAATCACTGGACTGGTCAATCAGAAGAGCAAGTTACAAGGTTCACAATGCAACAGCATTGTATGAAATGTTCATCTGCATTTCAGAAGATGACCAGGATGAATGTCAAGAGCTTGAACATGCAAGGCATCTGTGGATGTGGGCAAAAGGAAAATATGAGAGGAAGCTTCAGGCAACAGGAAGAAGCTTGCTCCAACAGTACACCAATTTCAGCATGGAAGAAGGCCAAACAGTTGATGAAGCATGGCAAAGCCTGAGCAGCATAGCTAGGAAGGCAGTGTCAATCTCTCCACAGTTTAAGGAAATCAAGACTGAGGAGAGAAGGATTCAACAGCTTCTGGCAGCCCTTCCAGAATCATTCAGCACCATCAGGGATGGAATAGATCTGAGACAGGACCTAAGCCCACAAGATATTCTTGGTGTCCTGAGAGAAAAACAGGAACAGATGACAAGACAGGAGACAGCTATGTTTGCCAAGAAAAGAAATCAGGCAGGTGGGGATTCATTATGTTTCCTGTGTGAAGGAAAGCACTGGATCAGAGAATGCCCCAACCTGGACAAGGCAAAAGCAGCTGTCAAGCCAAAGCAGAGCTACAGGGTAGCAAAGAAACAATCCCCATCTAGAGCTAGGAGGGGATCTTCACCAGACAAAGAGCAACTCAAAGAAATGGTGAAGAAACTGAGCCTGAGAATACAATCCCTGGAAAAGAGGACCAGGAAACCATCTTCCAAAAAGGCCTATGCAGCACAAGATGCAGAGGCACCCTCTGAACCATCTTCTCCCTCTGAGGAGGAAGATGTGGATGAGGTAGCTCATTCAACTGTTGAAGCAAAAGAGAGACATGAAACCTCTTGAAAGGAAGAAGTGGATCAAGGTTGGAGGTGGCTATCTGATAGCTACACATGTTGGGAGTGCAGTTATGGGTGGGAGGAGAGGAAAACAGATTGTATTGAAAGGTGTTCTCTTTGTACCTGGGCTTGGAGTCAATCTCGTCTCTTGGAACCAATTCAGCAAGCAGTTTGGTGTTCAACCACCAAAATTCACACTTCATTCACCTGATGGGAAGCCAGTTGTCCAGACAAGGCTTTCAGGAGGAGTACCATTCATTGAAGAAATCAGCCAAGACCTGGATGAATTTGCATACCAGTGCATTTCCCAGGATTTAATGAAAAATGACACCTGTGCCTTTGCAGCCCAGACTGATCAGGATCAGTGGGAGCTGTGGCACAGAAGAGTTGGACACTTTGGAGAAGGACTTCTAAGAGACCTTCACAAAGTTACTGACCTGAAGGAAAAAATTCCTGTCCCTGCAAGACACCAGCCCTGCAGAGTATGTTCTTTGGCCAAAATGAAGAAACACAGAGGAAAGGAAACAGAGAGAAAGCCAGCCAGACTTTCCCTTGTTTCAGTTGATATCTGTGGACCTTTGCCTGTCTCAAGGCTAGGTTTCAAATGGTGGCTTGAGATTGTTGACAACTTCTCAAGAAAGAAGTGGGTGTTCCCATTAAAGACAAGAGAAGATGCAGCAGATACACTGCAGGAATGGAAAAGAAAAGCTGAACTACAATCAGGGAATCCGCTTCAGGCAGTAAGAAGTGATGGGGCAAGAGAATTGCTTGCATTACTCAAGCAGTGGGAGAAGGAATCTGGAATCTCCTACCACACAACTGAAGCATACAACTCAATCCAAAATGGAGTTGTGGAAAGGTCAATCCAGACATCTGAGGAACATGTTAGGGCAATGCTTGAGGAATCAAACATGCCAGTTGAATTCTGGCCAGAAGCATTGGATGCCTGCACTGTTATGAGAAATGCCCTTCCAAATGGGCCAGATGTAGATGGACTCAAGGTTTCACCTGATGAAGCCTTTACTGGAAAGAAACCTTCTGCATCACACTTCAAGGTTTGGGGATGCAGAGCAGTTGTGTACATGGATGCCAAATCTCAGCCAGTTGGGAGGAGGTCAGACAAACTAATGAACAGAGGAAAGGATGCTGTGTCATTGGATATGTACCTGACACATCCAAGATGTGGCTGTTCTGGGAGCCTGACATGAAGGCTGTGAGAGCACACAACAATGCTGTCTGGTTTGAGGATGAGAAAGGAGGGGATATGACTTTGAATGTTCCCAGACTCAACCAGCCAAGCCATGCTCCAGCTAGAAACCCAGTTGGCAGACCAGCAAGAAAGGAGAAACTGGACCTGAAACCACTACAAGTTCAGCTACCTCCACCACCAAAGGACAAGGACCAATATCAGGTGATGGATGATCCAGAAGAAGAAAAAGAAAAACATGAACAGCAGGCTCCAAATCAGAGCCAAGAGGAACCTCAGCAAGACAACCAGAATGTCCATGCTCAGGAGGGGAATTCAAAGAGAAGAAGATCAATCTCTGATGAAGGGTCAAGAGAAGAAAGAGTTCATATGTTACACAGATCAACTGTACAGAAGAGACCAAGAGAATCAGAGGATGATGATTTCCCTGAGGCCAAACATCACAGAGCCTTCATCTGCCTGATGAAAGATCTAGATCCAAGCATGGATTGGGCAGATGAACTTCTGGAGTGTGTTTGTGAGGTTGCATTCCCTGCTTTTGCACCAGGGATTGCACAAAGACAGGAGGTTCCAATTCCAAGAACCTACCAAGAGGCAATACAAGATCCAAAATGGGGTCACATGTGGGAAGAGGCAATCCAGAAAGAGCTGATTGCACTTGGAAGCAACCATACCTGGGATCAGGTAGTTCCACCAAAAGGAGCAAACCTGGTTACCTCAAAATGGGTGTTTATGTGAAGAGACTAATCAGTGGAGCAATTGACAAGTTCAAAGCAAGACTGGTTTGCAAGGGGTTTTCCAGAATTTGGGGTAGATTTTCAGGAGACATTTGCACCAACAGTAA